>CM040185.1:53157877-53357877 GCA_022606455.1 Callitettix versicolor | reverse complement strand
GAGTCTCTGTACATTTGTGCAAGTTGGCATTGTTAGTGATTTACCTTCAACAAAAAAAAATTCTGTTTTCAAAAAACAAATATTTGTGTTCAGAATTAGTTGTACTATATAATGTGTTCAACGATCTGAAATTGAAAGAAAAGAATGGAATTATTTTTCCCTTTTATCCCTTACGGTGCAACATGTTAACACAATAATCGCTAGAACCCTGTTGGATCTGACTCCTGAGAGTCCGCAGGAAGCCTAGATGCCCAGGTCTATGTTAAAATACTTAAAACTAAAAACAAACACCATTTCAGATTTCCTGAAAACCAAAATAAAACTAAGACTTACACGTGTTCAGGAAACCATAAGAAAATGTCTGAATTTACAAATGAACAAATGCTGAATTAGAAAAGAGTGCTGTTCAAGACAACAGTAAATGACCGACTGATGTCCGTACTTGCCAACACCGAGTTAAAAGTCATCGACACCTGTCGTTCCCTCTCTCTCAATTTTCCCAAAAATTAACTTAAATTCAAAAATAAACAATTTTAAAATGTAAAAACTGAATTTTTAACGGTTAAAAAATACGTCATTGCTAATTAGATTAAGGGCTAAAGAATTTTGAGAAAGGGAAGAGAAGGACAGGACGGGGAGAGGGAAAGAGATGGAAGGAAAGAGAAAGAGGGAGGTAGGGAGGAAAGAGAGGGGAGGATAGCAATTTTCGATCTTGAATCTTGAACAGGTAGGCCTGTTCGCCCAGTGTTCAAGTAAACGGATATCAGTCGGTTATTTACTGTTGTCTAGAACTCCTTTTCTGGTACAATATTTGTCAGCTATTGTGCAGCCTTTTCATTTCGTTTTCTTGTGATTTCCTCTGTCTTACTTTTAATTCTGGTTTGATCACTTAGGTATTAGGTATCTACCTCCTCTGCAGCAAGTATTAGGTGCTTAAAAATTAGATAATGAGAACAAGATCCATTGTGTATTGTTTTTTATATTAAAAATATGGCAAATGTCCTAATATATTTTATTAATTCATTCAATCGTTAAAACGAATCGGTTGAAAGCTTCAAAGTAACTCTGGAATCGGTGTCGATGTGCCTAAAGCACCGGTCAGTCTATTGCGTCTATGATATGAGCACCTGAAGGTTGTTGTTTGAGACTGTTACCTCGTCCTCATTAATCTAACTGACATAAACTATGGACGTTCCGTCAAAAAAAAAGAGTTAATCCACCTAAAGGTATCAAGTAACCGACCTTTAAAGTTTGACAACTGCTACATCAAATCACAGGTACGCGAAAACCAAAACAATCTGTGAAGTTTCCCAATCCGAGATCCCTTTCTCTCTTCATCTCTTGGAAGCCGTTTGTTGGTGGACATTTCCAATTCAGGTACGCTTCACAGACTTTCCCCGTTTATCGATAATTGCTTATAACAGTCTGAGAGTTGCGCAGTTGGGTGCATTTGTTTAGTCCTCTTTCGGCTGTGTTTAGTAAGCGTTATTAGAGAATGTTCAACGTTAAAAGAGCTTTTAGAGAGATTCACACATGGGGTCTTGCAACGAACATCGATCGGATATCTAGGATACTTTTTGGGTCTGATTTGACACAAAAATAGCGTAAATTCGATTTTGGTACTAACTTGGACAAGTACGGTACCCAGTAAACATACCGTACTTTTTTTATTTTTCGTAACATTTTTTAATTTTTACTTTTTTAAAGACAGTTTTCGCCGATGTTAAAATCAGCATAAATTAATTGACATTTAAAATTTTAAAATATTACTGAACATAAGGAAAATAAACCTAACGGCGATCAGGTTCAATTAAATGAATTTGAGAATTGAAATTACTAATGCAGGTTTTATCTCTGAATATGATGATAGTTTCGGATTTTCAAAAACGTGTACGATAGGAAAAAACATTTGTGGTGTTATCACGTTTTAAACATTCACTATTGTCACGTCAGCGAGACAGCTGTGTGTCCCGGTTGTTGATTGGTTGAGCGAGTTTAAAAACCGATGGTGGATCTGAATCGCTCATAATCTGTAGAGTACTTTAGTTCTGCGAAATAAAAAAAACTACAAGTTTGAGTAAACGTTGGTCATTATGGTGTTTGGTTGTTACATCAGACCTAGCACATTGAAACGAGCATCGATCCTGATTTCTAGAGCACTTTTTGAGGATTAAAAATTACTTGTTAAAATAATACATGTCATTGCTTAAACAACAAAAGAACTGAGTTTCATAATATAGTTCCGGTTACTGATACCAAAACAACAATGCTAAAAATCCCCGTACTTCTATCTCGGCTTGGAATCAGTCTAAACCTGCGAAACCTAGTTCACTCCCGTCAACCAATACTCACTTCCGACTGGTTCGTAGTTCACGCGTATTTCGGGTCTATACTACGTTAGATTATTACATTTATGCCCAGGAATTACTGCCGGCGCATCACCTCGCATCTGCCGTATACAATAGCTTCATTCTGATTGGTACGTTCTTTCCCTGGTTCTAACAATGGCATTCAGAGAATTTATGGTTCCCGCCATAATTTTGAGTATAAATACAGGTCGAAAATCGTTTTATTGCAGAAGATCGAGAAATATCACCCGCTACAGAACAACTACAGGCAGTCTACCAACACCCGGACCAACTGTACAAGACAGCACAATTTGCTCGGGAGGAAATATAAGGGATCCAAACAACTTTAAACACGAAACGAATTTCTTTCACCATTTCTCTCCAGACTGCAGCCGACCTGGTAAACGCCCGGATTTCTTCTATTTCTACCGCGGACTACAACAAATAATAATAAAATAAATAAAAATAATAATTTCATTACTGCAAAAAAGCCAACGGACCACATATTTAAATAATTAGGATTAACCTTGTTTTCCTAGTCATCTTTTAACTCACCTTGTAAAAAGGCTACCGCGGTTTAGAAACCTGACTGTTTTTAATCTTCAGGCAGTAGTAAAAATTGTCAAATCAAATGTGTGTGTGTGTGTGTGTGTGTGTGTGTGTGTGTGTGTGTGTGTGTGTGTGTGTGTGTGTGTGTGTGTGTGTGTGTGTGTGTGTGTGTGTGTGCTTGTAATCACTTTCTAAATTTTAGTTTAGTACTGGGTAAACAAATCGTATCTGGTAATAGCTAGAAAAGTTAGTTAAACAGCAAAAATCGTTCAACAGTTTCAAAATTGCGGTAATTTCTAATTTATATAAATTCGTAACTTTTTTGTCTTAAATTGTTTTGAAAATTCTTATTTCTCCATTCGTAATCACCGTTAAAAGTGCATAAATTAGTTTTTTGAATTTTCAGTATCAGTTGATACTAAGAAATTTCCGTATTTGAATGTAAATTAAAAAATACATGCTGATTTAATGTTAAAATCAGAATTTCAAAAAAAGATTAAGATCAAAAATACTATTGGAAATTCGTTTCCATCACGTCAGCGAGACAACTGCGTGTTGTGATTATTTTAAAAAACCGAATTAAAAGTCATTAAAAATTGGTATAAATTAACTTTTTTAAATCACTTTGAAAATTAAAAATGATAATTTATGCAGATGTTAACGCTGGTATTAACTGAAATGAGATTAACGAGGAAAATTATGAAGAAAACGTCAGAAATATTCAGTCCCGTCCGCGATTCAGCTGCGTGACCCCGATTTCTAATCAAAAAAAAGTCACTCATTGAAGCAGAACACATTTTCACTATCAAATCAAAAATAAGATAAAATTAAACTTTTTATGCTAAAAACAGTTTTTATGAAATTCCATCTTTCGCATTTAGTTTGTATAAAACTATTTGTAAAATTCTTAAACGTTTTTGAACCTTTCAATTGTCCGACCCAACCCAATTTCACAAAATTATTTTTAAAAAAACAATAAAAGCACACACACAGACCTAACCTAACAAATATTTTATCAAATTACTAAGTTAGAAAAAGTAGGTAACACTGTTTATCTTTGCACGTTACTTTACACTGTAAGAATACGTTCACAAATAGCATTTGAATAACTTAAGCTTTTATAATCCGTGACTCGTGAATAGCACGCTTCAGTAACGTGAGAGTGTTATCAGTGACCAGTGACGGGTGTGACCCCACAGCATAAGGTTCAACGAGATTATAACCCCTGAATATACAAGAATATAGATAATGCACTTATCGTAGTGTAGGCCTACAATGTTTGTTAGTTCTATCATGTAAGCTATTAAACAAAAAAAAAAATAGATATGACTAAATATAGTTCGGTAATCGCGGCACACGGCTTTCTCGCTGACGTGATGGGAGCAAATTTCAAACAATAATTAATAATCTCTACTGAAGGTCAAGACCACCATTTTCCTGGTGTTTATCCATCGGCTCTAAAGCTTTTTGTACACCCTCGTTCACAGATCAAACTTTCCAGGTCTTTTGAGAACCGCGAGATGCTTCGGATGACGTAGCCTAGTTCCTTCGTCTATCCCCCATTCTATACAATGCCTAGCGAATGAAATCCTTTTCTGCACAAAAATGGATAGTCAAAACTTAAGCGCTGAGCTGTGTCCAACACAAAACATTTGTCGTATGAAAACCCATTTTGTGTAGAAGTGTGCGGAATATCCAGCAACCCGTCAGAAATCCAGTCACTCTCTGCGGATCTGGCCTTGTTCAGGCTGAGAGCATCGCATATAAGGGGGATCTGACCGGACTTCCTCCTTGACTGTACTCTCCCAAACCATTTGGTGTTCCTTAGAAACCCATTGAGAGGCATGTCAGCGCGTTAGGATATAAAGTACTTCACATGCCTTCAAAATAGGCAATAAATGACTACTCTTGCACAGATGACGATGGGAGCCTCAACAAATGGACTTTGTTTATTTTCGTCAGGTTTTTAATGACGAGGTGACGATCCTTAGAGTTAGACCGGATGGTCACCAATTGCGCTGAGCGGAGCGGACTACGCATTCAAAACCTAACCTATTGTTTTTAATGTAACTGCGGTCATTGTAAGTGTAAAGGACCTGAGCGGAATCAAGCGGCGTTGATGAGCTCCACTACGCGTAGCTTCGACTCTGACTAGGTTGGTTCAGAAGCTAACTACGCTTCCCCTACCATGCTGACCACGCCTCCAAACTTATTATTCCTTGTTACCTAGATTACGGTTTTTACACATAGTAGTTTCCTAGAATCAGTTACAGTGGGCCTAAATATTTAGATTTAAAAGATACAAAGGCGTTCTTTAAACTGACTGACTTCCGCTTCCGGTTGCCGTTCATCTTCATTCCGCTCTCCTCGGTTTAGATCAGCGCAACTCCGCTCTGCATTTGGTGGCCGCTCGACCTTATAGTTGCATCTTGTCAGAGTTAGCAGGAAATCTTACTGCCAGAGTTTATATTGATGTTTTTACCTCCCTATTTAGATGGTATTCCCTATCTATAATTCTTCTAACGCACTCTAAGGATAGTGACTTCTGCCTGAAAAACAGTTTTCAATAATCCAAAGCTAATGCTAAAACTCTCTAGATTCAGCTACACCTGAACCAGTAAGTTTAGGGGTAACCTTGATCCATCTTTGTACCACGTTTGGCTTTCATTTTAAAATCCAGGTCTGGATTTTACCATGATGGTCTTTCCAACGCGTAACTTATCAATGGAAATTCATTAATGATCGCGGCACGCAGCTGACTTGATGGAAGCGAATTTTAAACTTTTAAATTACATTGAAAAAACGAAATTAAATATTAACCACTATCAAATTAAATTTGTTAATTTCAATGGATTTTAAAAAGTCAAAACGGTAATTATACAGTTTTTAACGACGATGTAATAACATTTTCAAAAACATTTAAAGTCAAAAGAGTTACGAATTCTAAAAGATTTTAAATTTTCAGTTTCAAAATAGAGACAATATTAATTCTTAAGAAAATCATAACTTTAATGTCTTGAGTTGAAACTGTGATTTTAACATCGTAATCAGCGTTACAATCGGTATAAATTAGCATTTTAAATATATTTAAAAGACACTTGAATTAATAAATGTATTTACCCGCGATATGGGTTCTTTTTCGTATTTTCATGGTCGATATAATGTTTAATAGTCTACTCTAATTTACGCCGATTTGATTCAAACTTGGCAAAAAAGGCGATTTACTTAATAGCTTTGACAGGTTCGTTTACTAGGAAAACCCGTTTCAAAATGGTAACCATTCCAAATTTTGTATCGTAAACATTTTTTGTCTTACACTTTTTTAAAATTTCGCTCCCTTAATCAATGAAATTTTGAAACTAAAAATGCAGTCTATATTCATTTTGATGCAAATCATGACAGGGACATCAGAAACTCAAATGATTTTAAGATTAAAAAAATATCACGTTAGCGAGACAGCTGCGTGCGGTACAGGTTTATTTTCGTATTTTCAACGAAATATAAAATGCTGTTCTAAGCAAATTACGACGGTGAAATCCGATTCTCAAAAAAGGTTAAAATGTATAAGATTTTGAATGACCACCATTTCGAAACGGTTAAATAGCTTTTGAAGTTTAAGACATTTATTCTAAGTAATACCAAAATCGAGTTTATGCTAGATTTTATATTAAATCTGATCGAAATTTGTGAACGTTAGAATTTTGTTATCATATCAGTTATATTACACATGAGCTCGCGAACGCGCGCAAACACACACACACACACACACACACACACACACACACACACACACACACACACACACACACACACACACACACACACACACACACACACACACACACACACACACACACACACACACACACACACACACACACACACACACACACACACACATATATATATATATATATATATATATATATATATATATATATATATATATATATATATATATATATACTATATGACTGGCGTTCATTTCAAAGTCTTTGTATTATTTAGGTCTTTGTATTATTATAATATTAAATTACAAAAGTACATTTTTCAATGAAAATTTGCTAATAACGTTTCTTTGGCGGTTTTCTTTATTTCAAAGTCGCAGAACAGTCCAAATTTGCAACAATACATTTAGTAAGCAGATAAAACTTATCTAGACTGTTATTTTTTAAAATAAATGTTGCATAACAAGTAAATTAATTACAAAACCAAAGAACCGATAGAAACAAACGCATCTTTGTATCAAATTTAAAGTGCTATAAATAAATTCACTGATTCCATATCTGTTTAGCTGAATAGATGTTCTGTTGTAATAATTAATCTGGGACAAAAGTATTTTTCACTGTATTTATTGAAGGGAAGCTTTTAATGTTAGCTTTGGCAAGAGTAGTACATACAAAAAGAAAATCTGCCGAACAGAAAATGTAACGAAAAAACGAATTTCGTCTCTCTATTTCTTTTTCTTGCAATTTTTCGATAACAGTACACGCGTATTATATGAAAACGTTGTGTTGCTTTGCTTTCGTTATTTTTCCTTAGTTGAAGAACACGTGCACGTTGTAGCCGTTTATAATACAGTCGAAATTAATATACAGATTTATAATAATTATTGTGTAATATTGCTAGTTTTTATAACCTGAGACTTACTATAGTCAATCAGCTGTTCAATGAAATCAGCTGATCGTTAAGAATTAATATAAAACAACTAATCTTTTACAACTACAGTAAATAATACCTAAGCTAGGATCACGTATTTATTTATTAAAAAAAAAGAAGATATTTGTAAACATATCTTTAAACTGATTATATATTCAGCAAAGATATCATTAACAAAAGCATCGCTTCTGTTGGTAACTCCCGAGTTTCACATTTGTTGGAAATTGGAGGAATTAAAGATGAAGGATTGACTGTACAATGCTAGCCTTAAAGCAATTGGAGGAATTAAAGATGAGGTATTGAGAAAGAAAGCGGTGGGATTAATGATGAGGTGTTGAGTGTACACGGCTGGGTTTGAAAGAGATTTACTGATAAGTGATTGAGAAGAATTTGGGAATCTAGTAATGAGTGATTTTCTGTAAAGAACGTTTACAAATATTTACATAGTTATACTGCATGTTTTTATTTATCAGTACTAATGAATTCATCAGTAAAGAATTCATCAGCTGATCTCTTGTACACTTTTACGGCGGTAAGCATTGGTGGTCCACTATCTCTGGCCATTCAAACGTTCCCGGCGGAGTCCACTGTATTGGTTGGCATTTCAATGGAGGACAGCATTGAGAGTTGTTCAAGCACTGCAAAATAAAATATTACAATATAGTTAATAAAATGTAGTCCGTGTTGGATAAGTCAGAAGGGGAGGACACTGTCGATGTGGCAAAGCATGGTCAGTCTGATCGATTCAGAACTGCGCAAATCAAGGTTCTTAGTTCGAGCCGCAGTTTCTGCCGTTAACGCTGAACTCTCGACGTCTAACTGGCACAAAGTAATGACTTTAAACAAAAAATAAATAATTAAGTTAAAGAAATAAAGAATGGTTACTTCACAGCTGTGGCACAATTCGTAGTCACAGTGTTGCACATATTTTTTATTTAATTGTAATATTGTGTGGATTAACAGTGCGCATCTTTTCGCCACTGACTGTCACGTGACATGATTCAAACTTTGTTCAAAAAATGTTTTGGGAGACCTGCACGCAATAAATTTTTCCTAATGGGCGCGATATAAATTTTCACTTTTCATCAGTTGCAGTTATTCAATTAAAAGTGTCAACATTAAAAAAACAATTTCTAAAATTATAGCTGCTGCGCGCTAACTTGATGGAAACAAATTTCTAAAAATTTGCATTGAATAACCTTACGTAAATAACCTGTCGAACCTATTGTCGAAAATCAAACTTGGTGCCAAGGAATGAAATCTGACCAATATGTTGATGTAAACTGCACCAGTTCAGTTACTATTTAATATTAAAAAAAAAACCTAATGACAAATTGTTTTTTTATTCGAAACATCTTATAATTCAAGCAGGCAAGAATTAATGGATGAATGTTTATAATTACTTTTATATTTTTATTATATTCATGAGATGCTCAGTTACTGCACCTTATCAAAACCATATCGTTTCATAAAGTCTAGCATTTTTAGCGGATTCAAGGTGGGTAACTCATCCACTTCTAATGGGTGACATTTCTGTTCGTTATTGAGACGTTTGCTCTGCTAAGTCCCTTTAATTTTGTTTTTTAGCTTAATCACAAAGGTCCATTTGGACAGCTTTTTGTTGTGCGGTGAGATTTCGCTTATTCTATTTTACATTCTTATTCATGTTGTTCCCAAAAGTAGCTAGAGAAATTAGGTTCGCCCATACATGAGAAATTAGCTCCGCATGCATGGATAAGACTAATGCACACTGGGAGTTCGCCAGTTATATACCATCAGGCTAGTATCATTGACTCTATCAGAACGGTTTGCTTAGAAAACGGTCTGCTAAGAACATTAGTGGGATAGAAAAAAATGTGCGAGAGAGAGGTCGAATCCCCACTCTTTCACAGCAGCTCCCTCCTTTTCCTTCACTATCGCTGAATAATAAGAGTTTGTACTCAGATCGGCAGACATTGTGTCACTGGACTGTTGGAGGGAGCTGGAGGGGAATTCTCCTACATGCGCGAAAAATTCTCGCGCAGGCCGTCTACTAAGTAGCCAGACTATAAACGTGAGACTGAATGATATAAGTGAGCAGTTGTTATTGCTCTTCAACTATCCTGCTCTCTGTTTTCTGATCAGTTTGTGTTAGCTGCTTTGTATTATAAGATTTACTATTAAAAACATAGTTTATTTTACTATAACTATTTTACTTAGACCTATTGGTTTTATTTTCTATTATTAAAGAGGAAACTTCCTAACTTTTTATTAACTAATCATTGTTTTAGGTGCTTAAGTATTAAATTTGTTTTGAATTATATTTTGTTATTTAAATTCCTTTTTTAAGAAGGATTTATATTTGTCAAATTTAGTATTTATTGTTGTTATCACATACTACTTCGATAACAGATAGTTTTTCCTATTATTTTATTTTTTTAAAATTAATAATTAACTAGTTTTTTAATTATAATAACATTTATCTGTTACAAAATTCTTGTTAGTCAATTTGTTTTCTTTTGCCATATGCGTAAATTTAATTTATGCTGTATAGTTTATAATTAATATATTTTTCCACTATAGAACATATACTGTCAGCTAATTTTACTTATTTTATAATTAACCTCTATTTTCATTTTAAAATTTTGTAGTAAGTTCTTTTCGTAACAAATTTACTAGTGTAATAAACAGCACTGAACAGTGAGCAGTGAGGTGGTAGCACACTATCTGCAATAGTGTTCTCTAAACTGTGATTAAATCACTGCTACTTTTCACTGCTAACAGGAAAACACTCTTAAGCACACCATTGCGATTTATACTTTACAGTTAGCCAAGCTATGTACAAGTGTGTGTGTGTGTGTGTGTGTGTGTGTGTGTGTGTGTGTGTGTGTGTGTGTGTGTGTGTGTGTGTGTGTGTGTGTGTGTGTGTGTGTGTGTGTGTGTGTGTGTGTGCGTTGAGTAGTTGAATGAGAGTAGTAGCTTGAGTAGTGAGCTAAAGGTAGGTTGGGATCGCTAAGCCATCAGCTGCCCCCGCCAGTTTCGGCCAGGCATATCGATGAAAGCGGCGAAAAGTGTTGCACCACAAAATTGTGGAATTTTTTAAAAATAATTTATAAACTTTGTAAGAAAGTATTACAGATAAACTGCCTTGCTGTATTTTAATCTACCAAACACGCCACAACACAAAAAAATTACACATAAAAGACACAGAAACAGTACAAGTTTGGGTTAAAAATCAAAGGTGCAATCAAAAATATCAACGTGCCTTTCCAATTCTGTATTTTAATTTGGAATGATGTCGGGTAAAAAAGTTTTTAAACCAAGCAATTTGTGTTGAAGGTTTAAACGTATTAAAAGGTTGCAACACTGGGAATTCTCAAAATTGGCGGGTTATATTTCCACCAAATTTGGGTGATGTAATTGATTGTATGAAATTGGTAAAACAAATTTGAATTTTACACGCGTTTACAGTTCGGGAAAAGATTAAGTCGTAGTGATTTAAATAAATAAACAACTTGCACAATTAAATAAAATGGGAAACGTTTGTGTAATTAGCTAACGTCATGGTAAGACCCAGGCCCGGAACCTTATATATGTGTAAGTGGTAGTTTACAATTCTAGTAAAATTTGACACAAAAATCGAATGCGGTGATATTATTAAGCAGCAAGATTCGTTTAACAGTTTCAAAATGGCGGCAATTTAAAATCTTTAAAAATTCATAACTTTGTTGACTTAAATATTTTTGAATATATGATTCACCTTCATAATCGACGTTAAGAACTGAGTAAATTAGCTTTTTCAATTTTTAAAATCAATTACAGTTATGAAATATAATTCAGTTAGACGGCGGTCAGGGTTTGAATTGTCGTATTTACAATAGCAATATGAAAACAGATATTAATGACGTTTTTTAAGATGAAATTAGAGTATCAATAAAAAAAAGAGTAAGATACAAAAAATACTTCTAGAAATTCACTTCCATTATGTCAGCGAGACAGCTGCGTGCCGTGATTATATGAAATCTTACCTTCTTTCCAAATCTGGTACATACTTCTTCGGCTTCACAAGCGGAAATCACCAGCAAAACCAGCAGAACGTTTACCGACAGACGCATTTTGGTAAGACCAATAAGTCTGACCAGTGTTGCCAATTAATTTACTTTTATAGTTAGATTTAGTTTTTAATTACTTAACGTTTCGGGAATAAACTTTTGCACAATAGACTATAAATTAATTAATAAATTTCGTAATAATGCATTCTTTAAGTTCAACCAATTAGGTTACAGACAAACAAACTTAAAATTTAATTTCCCAGTGTATGATTACTTGGTAGCTTAAATTTGACTACCAAATAATTTAATTTTAACGAGTTTTTATTGGAACCAAAGCAGTTGGAATGGTGAAGTTTACACTTCAGCAGTTTGTAATAAGCGATGATAACCTTTGCAACAGCCTATGAGGGGCCGTGCGTGAGCGTAGCACTCGATATAGAATTCGTAATTTTGGCCCACTGTTTTAGTCTCCGGGAGAATTATTAGTCCGGGCATTTACTAGGTCTGCCGCGGGGTGGTGAGGCACTTTTCTGGTTCGTAATTGTGAAAGAACTGCTTCTTGTTTAGAGTTGGTCCCTCCTATTTTCTCCCGAGCAAGTTGTGGTGTCTTGTACAGTAGTTATGGGTTTTAGTTGTTCTGTAGTGTTAGTTCTGCCGAACAACGATTTTCGACGTGTATTTATACTCAATATTATTGAGGGAACCATAATTTCTCAGAATTCCATTGTTAAATCTAGAGAAAGAAAACACCAAACAGAATGAAGCTATTGTGTACGGAAGATGCAAAGGGATGCGCCGGCAGTAGTACTTGTTCAGAAATGTATTACTGTAAAGTACTACAGACCCGAGATAAGCGAACCCGAAAACTTCGAACCAACCAGAAGCGATTATTGGTTTACAGGTATGAATAAGGTTTCGCAGGCATAGGTTGTTTCAAAGCAGGGAAGGAAGTACGGGGATTTTTAGCGAGGTTGTTTAAGTGAACTGATTGTGTAACTCAGTTCCTATGTTGTTTTAGGCGATGACACCACTTTGCGTAAAAATCGATTTTCAAAATAGCTTCGAGAAATTACTTAGCGAAAACACTTCAACCATTTTGCATTTTGGAAAAACTTGGCACAAAACTTCGCTCTGGCAATAGCTTGCAAACATTTCTTTTTCGGAAAAACCTGTCCTTCCATATCGAAATAAACTAAAATTAACTAGGTTAAGATTATCAGGCTGTTAATTTTAAAATATTTTACTGTACGAATCTGCAAGGATTTTGAATTTTTCGTAAGTTTTAACCTTTTAAAGTAATTGGGCAGGTGAGACATTACGGATTTCGTGACTAAAATGTTAAAAAATCGAAAATATTGGAAAAAAAGGAGTCACTGGAATGTCGGTATTGGCCACCGCTTTGAAATTTGACTTCGATCGTAGTTCTACGACAAATTTAATATGATGAAAAATCTGCAGATTTTAAAGCTGATTACGACTGTACATTCCGGTTTATTCTTATTCAAGCTAATACAACAATCGAATTTCGTGCGTTCAATACCACATTTTAAACGGTCAAATTACTGTGAAAATACGAAAAACACTTTCAATGTCCCCATTTTGAAACTGTTGATCGGACTCTGCTGAGTAACGAACTGTCGAAACTAACCAAAAATCGATCTTATTAAAAGCTACTACCGACGAAATTTATTAAGTAGGCCCTAGTACTCAAACAAATATATACTTCAATATTCAGAAAGTCATGATGTCGTGGATGCGGCACTGATGGAAACAAGGAAAGGAAGAAGTATGTGTACAATGAAAACGAAAGTTTAAGAAAATTGCCCTGCAACGTCGATACAGAATAACACTCGATTCAATCCGTCAGCTGTTGAGAGAAATAGAGACAGAGAATGAAAACTCACCATAATCTGTTTGTGTCTGTGCTACAAGTTCAGCAAAAACCATCCAGCGCTACCTATCGGAAGGTGCGTCAAGTAGCGTTGGCGGGCGAGTTAAATGTTCTGACTTTTTCAGGCAATAAGTGTCTTTATAGATTCTGTGTTCATTGATTCTACTTGCTCTCTTAAACACACACACACACACACACACACACACACACTCAACGTCTATCTAATTTTAACAACCTGTCAAAAAGTGATCGAGAGGTTAGAACCTACGTCCTCAAAATCCCGGCTCTGGGTCTTACCAACACGGCCGTTCAGCGGCACATTTTCCAAAAAAGTAATTCGCTAAATGATTACGTAAAACGAAGATAAGAAACAAACACAAAATATCAACAGTAAATCTATTAAAACTTTATTACTTAAAAAATACGTATCATAACTTTATTGGTAAAGAAATACGACTTATCTAAATAAAGGTCACTGTCAACAGATAATAGGATACATATGGTTTGGTAATATTTCTGAACACGATAAAAGTTACGCAATTCTTTTGTTACGTGCAACAAGCGTAAGTTTTACATACGTAGTGTTCAATAAGCATAATAATCGATGCACGCATCTGTGTCGCTCACGTGATTGAGACAAATTATCAAAAACTATTGACGTCAAGTAAAAAACATTTCAAATTGTTTACAGGCTTGTCATTCAAAAAACAAGTTTGTCAAATTGTTTACAAAATTACTTTGCTCCGATACTAGAGCTTTGAAAAGCTCTTTATCTTTCAAAATCTGTTTCAAAATTACTGAAATCTTTCCTTTTTATTTTACACATTTCTGAAAATTTGGTTTCATCATTGTAATCAGAGTATAGGGCCAAAGAATAATCTTTCGAATTTTATTTACAAAACGAACACTTTTAAGATATGCATTCAAGTAATGTGCTTTAGTAAACTTGTTTACGTGCTTTAATTAAATGTTAGTTTTTAGAGGTTCGTTCCCAACTACGTCATCGGGAGATCCGCGAACGTATAATTCCTTACTTGCAGCAATAACCCATTATCACGTGATTAGCAAAGATTAAACTATATTACAAATTATAGGTTAGTATTTGCGGTCAGCTGTTCAATACAAGTGGCAAACAATCGACTCGAAACTGGTAGGTGAATTTGTAGGTTAGGTTTTTTATCTTACTGCATTAGGTTTAAGAGAAATTCAAAAGAACTACAAGGCAATATTTTTGACGGTTTAAAAATTTTCATCTGTAAATTCCAAACGCTTTTTTGGAACAGATCTGTAGAATTGTTCTTTGGTTCGAGATAAACATAAAAATGAGTACGTGAAATTATAGTATTCGCGTTTTATCTATCCGGCATTTTGTGTTGAAAACAGATAACTTCAATTATATATTAATTTTCAGTACTGTACTCTTACTTGACTGTACAGTTATAGTTAAGTTAGATAGGAGCTTTGCACATTATGGTTTCCAACCGTCAACCATCGGTGTACAACCGATTAAGTCAGCAATTACTTTTTATTGCATTCAAAGAACACTTAACACTGTAGACAAGTGTGTAAGCTTAGAAGGTAATACAGTATTATCAACTGAAACTAGATTAATTGCAATAATCACTTTAGATAGAATATAGAAATATTCTTTATAACTATTTCAACAATTAAAATACAAGTAATAATTATTTATTTGAATTTTAAAAAAGGAAAAACTTTAATTGTATTAACAGTAAAAAAAATATTTCTTAATCTTCTATATTCATAAGAGCCAAGCCATCACTCCTTATTACTAACTTCCGGGTATGGTAGAAAACTGAAAATTGGTGCATGGCCTAAATAGAAAAACTATAGCATTCTCTAATAAAGTTACAACCAATAAAGATTAAAATAATGTAAGGTAATAAGGCAACCCTGAATACATTTTGACATACATTTTCCTCCCAAATATAGATTACAAAAAACTTACGAATATGTAAAACAGGCTAAATAAAGTTATGTGTTCAAAACGTACGGTTTTTAATGTAATTGCTACTGAAAGCGTAGCGGAGTCAGGCGGCGTCGCATTAGTTTTTCTAATTTATAACAGCTACAAGTAAGATTAAAGCCGGGTAGCCCGCAAATGCGGAGCGGAGTTGCGCTGAGCTGAGCCGAGCGGAGCGAATGAAAATGAACGGCACCGGAAGGAAGTTCAGTCATTTTAAATAACGCGTTTGTATATTTTATTTAATATTTTAGGCCTACTGTGACGGATTCTAGGAAACTACTACGTTTAGAAACTGTAACCTAGGCAACGGTAACCTATGCAACGAGAAGTAATAATAGCGTGGTGGAGGAAGCAGAGTCTGGTTCAAAACCAAACCTAGACAGAGCCGAAGCTACGCAGAATAGTGCTCAGCAACTTGATTCCACTCAACTCCTTTACGCTTTCAGTGGTCGCACTTACATGAAAAAAACAATAGGTTAGGTTTTGAATGCACAGTCCGCTCTGCTCAGCGTGATTGGTGGCCACAGATACCTTACAAAGTCAGGCACATATTCAAAAAACAAAATGACGGGCACACAAAATAGTTTATTTTAAAATGGTGTATTTTCAAGATCTTTAAAAGCCAATATCTTGAATACTTTTTGGTTTATTTTATTTATTTATTTAATTTCATGCACTGGAAAAGCTAAAACTGACATTGAAGTAACTGAATATCGTTTGTTAAGTTAAAATCTCGTACGCCTACCGCTGCGAAAAACGATTTCAGTAGAATCGTTTATATCTGTTAAATACAGTCGTTAGGTCTTAGCTTCTACCTAAGACTTTCATACGCCTATTTAAAACAAAATGGCGGACACTCAAATGCCTGATCTATTATAAAATCGGGTATTTCCAAGAGTTCTAGCAAACGGGTCAACCAACCAACATTACTACTGTACGGTTTCTTCTAGTAAAATGATAGCTGTATGTGTGCAACAACTTAATGCCAGAGGTAGCCTAATTGTGTGTATTTAAAGTTTTGACCCAATAATCTCAGTTATTTTGTGGAATAAATTACTGTATTCTACTAATAACAAAAGTTTTTTCCAAACGTACAAACTTTGTGTAGTTTACATTGAAACAAATTTTATACGTCAATTTACAAATTAATGAACTGTAATTTTTATTTCCTGACAAATACGGGTACACAGTTAATTTGTATTTATATTTAGCGTAAACTAATAGTTCAAAGAACAATAGACCTCGCAGTATATTCTTAATTGCTTGACAGACACTCTTATGAGCTCCCTAACCCTTTCCGCCAATTTAACCTGTAACCGTAATATTTACGAACACCTCTACTTCGAGTAATATTTTACTCGAAATTTTTTTACTCGAAATATTTTAGAGTATAATATTTTATACTCTAAAGCAGTAAAAATTATGATAGGTCTTGTCGTACAGCCAGTATTACAGGAAACTGTTAGCAACTACACCGGCCACCGTTAAATCAGAAGCTGCTATCTTGAAAACGGAAGTGAATGGAAAAAATCATATCATAAGTCGTTCGGGCTTTACACCAGGTACTTTCGCATCAAATTTCATAACAATCGGTTAATGCGTTTGGCCAAAACTGTGTAAGAAACAAACAAATCAAACTGCGAACGGTCGAATTGAAACAGAGACCTCGCTTCGATCGGTCAACAATAGCAACAAACATAAACTTAGTTTAAATGTAATATTATTACTGAAGGAACAGTTACTGAGCGAAATCAGCTGTTTAGGTGAACGTTCTTTTAACACTATCATCACCATAGCGTAATG
This sequence comes from Callitettix versicolor, assembly GCA_022606455.1. Lineage (NCBI taxonomy): Eukaryota > Metazoa > Arthropoda > Insecta > Hemiptera > Cercopidae > Callitettix > Callitettix versicolor. The sequence goes on along the minus strand of CM040185.1, from coordinate 53,340,609 downwards.
TTATTTTCTGACTATACGAAGTAGACTATTGTAAAAAAAAGAAATTAAGTTTTTGAATGATCTTTTTGTTTTCAAGGATGCAATAATCCCTTTTTTATTTGGAATTGTACTCGCACCCGTGAGTCGAAACTGAGTGATCGATTCTGATAGAATATGGCACGTTTGCCCATATTTCACGATCATTTACAATTTTTTTTTAGTAATCTTACAGTATGAAATGTAAACACATTGAATAAAATTTCTTATTATATTTGTAAAATGCACGGCTTACTTGATTGCTTTGTTACTATAATCTAATGATTCTCTCAGTTATGAAGACTCCGCGACGGACTGCTGTAATGTTGGTGATATTTTTCATGATGACTAGCGTCTGCGGAACTGAAGGATGTAAAAGCTGGGGTCAAAAAGTAAGTTGATATATATGCCTGAAGTTAATTAAATCAGTTACAGTAAGTAAATTAGAAGTATTAAATATATTTTAATATTTTAAAGAAGGAAGATAAAAACACTAAGACCACCAAACACGGAGTTGTACTGAACGCAGTGGTCTACGCATTTTGAATGTAATTGCGGCTACTGAAACCGTAACAAAGCTGATCGGAGTTAAACGCGTGGCTGTACTTCCAGTCCGTTTATATTTAATGCGGGGAAACTTATTTTTATCTTTTGTAAAAAGATTTTTAATGCTCTTTTTCGTAAAAAAACTGTTAAAATTTAAATTTCCTAAAATCCACTTGACAACCTTAGGTCATATAGCCCATTAGTAAGTATAACCCTGGTTCGGGAGCAAAATAAACCTCGCTGCCGGTGAAATGATTTTATTTGAAATTCGTTACACGTGACTCGAATTACGATTGACTGAAATCGGATGAATCGATTTTGAGAAAATAGTATTTTTTTGGTGTGTAGCTGCCGCAACAAATATTTTATGGAAATAATTAAATGAACTTTTAATAATCGAGAAATTTTGATAAACTTAGCTATTGAAATACGTGTTTTCAGCGAATTTTCATGGGAAATGGAGCTACTGGAGCGGCCATCGTGGTAAGGCCCAAACCTGAGAAATTGAAAAGAGCGCTGATCCTATAGATCACTTTTTGACGGGTATTTAAAAGTTCTTTATATATATGATTTCAAAAAGTGATGAGGAGGCTCCACTGCAAATGCGCTAAATGAAAGTAACCTATGTGAGAAATCGATTAGATTCTGCTTTTGAAGTTTATTCTTTTCGATTTACAATCGAATAGGAAATGTCTTTTACTTCAATGTCGCTGCCATGATTTTAATAACTCAATACTTTACCTGCGTTTATCTCACACAAATGTAACACAAATTAACCTAACACAAATAATTGCGTTTGCTTAGCGTTACGTTTTCATCATTTATTTTTATGTCGCAGTGCAATGACTTGGATCGGTGTTGCCCTCCGTACAAGTGTCAAAAAATGTTGAAGATTCTGTCTGTGGTATTAACAGCGGAAGTACACGAGTGTCAACATTTGGGCAACAGTTCGCCAGTTTAAATATACTCTGATTGAAACAAGAATAGCACCGTACGAACAGACAATCTGGCAACAGCGCAACTTTCCTAGTCTCCCTCCACCAAGGCTGTTCAAACCCTATTCTTGTTTTAAATAGAGTATAGGTGTGCAAAATGCGTGACAGTGTTATGGATTGTATTGGTAACACTCATTGTTTAATAAAGTTGTTGTTTAGAATTTTTGAATGTTTTATTTAGACCTACTGTTTAATCTTCTCTAGCCCTAACCATTGAATATGAAAGTACTAATTATAATAATCCTTTTGAGTAATAAAATGAAATTACTTAAAGCATTATCAACGCTGATCACCCAGGCGGAGTCACATTTTCAACGATTATAAAGTCATGGTATTTTTTGTGAATTTTTATTGGAAAAATAAACTAATGGAGCAGCCATCATGGTAAGACCCCAGGCGCGGGACCTTGAAATGAAGACCGATCCTGAATTTTATATTACGTTTTGGAAAAATCATTAAAATGTGTATATGTGTCTGTGTGTGCGCGCGTGTGTAATTTGTTTATAGCTTGAAAATAGCGTTTATTTTAAATTTTAAGTAAATAATAACTTTTTTATCATAATTTTTTAAATACTATTTCATAAATAGCGTTTAAATCTGCATAAACTTGCATTTTAAATGTTAAAAAAATCAGTGTTTTTATGACTGTCGGGGTTCAAAATGTAATCTCAATGTTTGAATGCTAATATATGTAGATTTTAATGCCGATTATTATGGAATAATACGAATTTCAAAAACAATAAGGTAAATAAGTCGGCGAGACAGCTGCGTGCTCTCGAATAGTTGCGAAGCCACCATTTTGACACGGACAAACGAATTTCGATGGGTAATGTGCAAACAGTTATGAAAATTGATTATTGTGCTACATTTAAATAATTTGGTCCACAATTGCGATCACTAACGAGCCAAAAAAGTACACACACACACACACACACACACACACACACACACACACACACACACACACACACACACACACACACACACACACACAAATTTACGCACACACCGACTCTGGCATTAGCGTCAGCTGATAGACGTTAAATGCGTGGATCAACAACAGTCCAGTTGCAATGCGAGTAAATAAGTTTTTGTGGAATTTATTTTCCTTTTGCGTTTTCTGTGTTCCGATACAATATAACGTAATAAAATTCTAATTTGTATGCGATGGCCTACATATTTTCATAACATAAATAAACATTAACATGTGTTTGGTATTTACTTTGACTGAAAAAAATTATTGCGTAGTATTCCACTGGTGCCAGTTAGTCTAATGAAATTATCGTACAAAATTTACAGCCTGTAATTTCATAATAAATTAAATTCTATAAATAATATCAATTGCACAATAAATAGACCTAATATTTGTACGATAATATTGCCATTGTCTGTGAGTGCACTTTCGCTGAGAGGAAATTATAAGAGATTTATTTTGATGAAATTTGATATAAGTTATGTTTCGTCATTTCTCGAGACCATTTTTAACGAATTTTCATTGTAAAATGAGCTATTCAGCATGTTATCTCGGTTATACACATACCCGGGATTTTGAAATGAGCGCCGGCGCGATCCTGTCCTAGAATTTATATCACTTTTTGAGAATTCGTTAAAATACAGCATTGTGCGTGCGTGTGTGTGCGTGCGCGTGCGCGAGTAGTTATGTATTTTTTGTGGAATAGTGCGCGCACTCGTGTGTTTTGTATGCGTGCGTGTGCGCGCTCGCGCGTGTGCGTGCTCATGTGTGTGTGTTTTAGCAAGTTCACGTTCGCAATTTTAATCAGATTTGATTCAAACTTGGCACAAAAATAAAATATAGTAATAGCTTGAGCAAATTCGTTAACCATTAAAATTTGTTCAACAGCTTTAAAAGGTCGGTCAATTCAAATCTTTAAAAATTCGTAACATTTTTGCCTTAATTTTTTAAATCTGATTTCAGTTTTAAAAACTGGGTTCCGTTTCGTTTCCATCTATTAAACTCATTTAATGCAGTTCAACTTAATGAAATTTTAATTTAGGCTAAAAAAAGAAATAAATTTTAGGAATTTGCTTCCACATTTTAATTAAATTCTTAAATACGTTTTTCCTTGAAAATTTTACTTGAATGCAATCTTTAAGTAATCTTTTACCAGATTTCGCTCAAATTTTGTCATATATGAAACTTCATAACTGAAATGGTAGCGGGAAATTTTTAATTAAATAATACGGTTTAGCAGTAAATCTAAATAATCATAGCACTCAGCTGTCTCGCTGACGTGGTGGAAGCAAATTTCCAAAAGTAATTTTCTTACCCTCTTTTTGAAACTCTGATTCCAGGATAATAAATACCATTAAGATCTGCAAATATTAATTTTAAACTTTTAAATTCCGCTAAAAATGAAAAATGAACCCTTTCCGCTGTAAATTTTAATTTCGTAATTCATGGATTTCGAATACACAAAACGCTAATTTATGCAGTTCTTAGCACTTTATTACCGCGAAATCACATTAAAAATATTTATGAATTTTTAAATATATAAAATCACGGCCATTTTGAAACTGTTATACGACTTGTACTAATTGATGAACTTGTCCAGGCTATTAGTAAAATTGATTTTTTAAGTTTGATTCAAATCTAAAGGTTCCGTCGCTTTTTTCAAAGATCTTGAGTCTTGGTTATCATGGTGATTTATTAGTGGTTAATCATAGCATCGATAGCTTATTTTCCATTTGAAATTACCTAAAAATTTTAATGTACACTGTTCTACTTTTAAGTTTTAGGCCTACATTCAACAGTATGTTTTTAGGTTGAGTAATAAGGCAAGTTTACGTCACAAACTTGGCGTGTCCGGTGGATGTTTTTTAAACTGTGATTTGGTTTCACCGGTGTATCCATTTTGCATAACCTGCGCCCTGATTTAATATCGCAATCTGCAACGAAACGTCCAACAGTTCATTACAAAGTGTAAGAAAACTGTACTCAAACATTTTTGTGTTCTAAATACATTATTTAAAATACCTCAACACAGAATTTGTATTCTACCGTACCAGTGGTTTCAAGAACAGGAGACTCAGCAGTGTATTCTTAGTTAATTGCCTGGCCACCGCTCCACGACAGCGCTCGTAACCTTTTCCAAACATTTAACAGGTAACCGTAATATTTACGAAAAATGCTACGGGACCATCGTCATTGGAAATTGGCACTCTTTTTCAATGAAACTGTCAAAATGTTGATAGGGATTGCCGTTCAGCCAGTATTACAAGAAATAGTCAGAAACCACACTCGTAAACGTTAAATAGGCCTTTGTATTGAAACATTAGTGAATGGGGAAAATCTTGCACATATAGGCATACATTGTTTGGGCTTTATACAAGGTACCTTGTACCAAATTTCAAAACAATTGGTCAATGCGTTTGGCCGAAAGTGAGTACGTTCGTAATCAGAGGCCGCCATCTTGAAATTAAAGTGAATGGGGGAAAATCTTACACACGTTGTTTGGGCTTTATACAAGGTACCTTCATTCTGATTGGTGCGTTCTTTCTCTAGTTTTAACAATGGAAATCTGAGAAATTATGGTTACCACTACAGAACAACTAATCGACCAACTGCAAAGAAGACGCGAACTTCTTACCATTCCGAACAAGAAAAGTGATGTCAGCCCAGACTTCTACTGTTTCTCCCGGAGACTACAACAATTGAAAGGGATAAATATGGAATTAGAATTGGTTACAGCTTCTATTAGTAAAACGTTCTAGTGGTGCTTGACTCGTTTCTAAACCATAGATAAACTTACATAAATAAATATTATATTGTATCCTATCATCATAGTTAATTATGTGCCCTTAGTCCTGCCTTACAAGTGGATGACAGTATTGTAAACACAGCTGAGCATAGGCCTAAACTTAATTTCAATTACTGTACTGTAGTATAGTAGCATGTTAAAATCCAAGAACAAATTTGTAAATACAGTACATCTATTTTTTATTTAAAAATCGCTAATAATTCTCCACTTAACGATATCCCCACTTTTTCCTTCTCCCGTACTAAAATTTTCCACTGTAGGAAAATTTCGCCAAACCTGACAAGGAAATGGTTTGTTTACAAACAGCGAACTATTAACCAAAACAGGAGGACGGAGGCTGACCTGGAATCCCCGACCATATGTTCTGCTTCGGTGTAGGGGGCAATACTCCACTCGTCACTCTTTCCGTACGCTTGATGTTCAACAGATGTAGGCTCACGCCAAGTCGTGGGAACGTCTTCTAGGGAGGGAGGGGGAAATAAGGGACAGGTGCTCCCTCAATCCAAGCCCCAGCTGGGGAATTGATAAGACGGGAGCATAGTTCAAGCCCGTTAGGACTTTTAACATAATCATTGCTGATAAATGAGTTAAGAATAATACAGACTCTTATTCAAAAATAGTGTTTGGTTTAGCGTCGCCGGATACATGGAGAAAACTACTTCGTAGAAAGAAATCGGATTTTCAGTTTTTAAATTTAAACATTGAAATATTTGTATTATTTGCATACATATGAGCTATACTAAAACAGCCATCTTGGTAATACCCTGTCAAACTTGCTGCAAAAATCTATTTTGGTAATCGACAAGTTCGTTACCCAGAAAAATAGCGACCATTTCACTCTTAAAAATTAAAAACTTTACATTTCTTTAAAAAAATCTGCATCATTAAAATTTTAAAATGTTAAGAAAAATTGCAAGTTAGAAAATTAATTTGATGAAGTTTGAGTTCTCTTTTGTATATTCAGTATAATTTTAAAGTTTAAAATGTCAATTTATTCGTATTTTAAGTTCTGATTTGTTTGGTGAAATCAGATTTTCAGATGACTTGAAGATTTAAAAAAAGGCTTCATCTCGTCAGCGAAGCAGCTACGAGGAGTGATCATTGTTATCATTTATGTTAACAGAAGAATACACTACGTTTCAATAGTGTGAATCACAATTTCGTTTTCGGCGTATATTGTAGCTTTCCTTCACATTTAAATACTAATTTTTCAATTCTGACAACTCCGGGTATCGACTTGAACGCTTGTTCCCTGTTTTTAGTTTTAGAATTTCAAATATACTATGAACCGAGTTTTGTGATTAATATACTCGATGTGTGTGTGTGTGTGTGTGTGTGTGTGTGTGTGTGTGTGTGCGCGCGCGCGCACGCATGTATTTTAGCACAATCACATTCACAATTCGAACCGATATTTATTAAAAACCTGGCACAAAAATCGATTTTTATACCCAGCAAAAATCCGTTCAACTGTTTCAAAATGCCGGTTCATTCAAAAATCTGTATTTAAAAATTCCTAACCTGCCTTGAATTTTTTAATAACTGGTTTCACCATCGTAATCAGCGTTACAAACTGTATAAATTAGCCTTTTTTGAATTTTCGAAATCAGGTGAAATTAAGAAATCAAATTCGACGGCGGCCAGGGTTTGTTTTCGTGTTTTCAACGTGATTAGAACGTTTAAAATGCAAATATTTACAGTTTTTATGGCCGATTACGATGGTGAAATCAGGTTTTCAAGGAAATACAGTAATTTAAAATTACCGCCAATTTGAAACTGTTGAACGGATTTCGCTGTGTATGATAATCGATTTTTCCGCCAAATTTTAATATTATCTGATCGAAATTGTGAACGTGATTGCGCTAACGCACACAAATACGCGTACAAATGGTACGAAATCAACGCACAAACTTTCTTGTATTCAGTTATATTTTCCCGAAATTCCAACATGTCGGTGGGACAGTACCACTGCTATTCTCTTCCGAAACGGATTTTTGGATTGTATTATGTATTCCGAATAGTTTTGAAAATGCGGGAAATTCATTGCGGTTTGTCTTAAAGATTTATTATAAAAATCCTCTTAATTCTTAAAATTATAAGGAAAACCACTTATTTTCTTGGATGTTACTAGCAGTGACACTGACATTAGGGTAAATTGTGTTTGTGTATTTTCTAAAGGAAAAGTTATTGCATTATCACGTTCCAAGCAAACATAATAAACCAGAGTCGCGTGTATAATTTATGGTTATCAAGGCTCTCCTTAACCAATGAGGAAAATTGAAGATAACGCCATAAATGTATGCTACGTGATTGTTGAAACATGTATTTGTACTTGGGCTGTTTCGGATGTTTATAAACGAACAGTGGAGAGAATAAATTTTATTTCTTATTAACTGTTACCTAAAAATATGGCCTCTGTTATTAGAAAAGTGACTTTAATTAACAGTTATTTTGTAGTATCAGTTCCGTGAAATACTATAGTTGTTTTTAAAGGTTTACTGTGATTGAATTCAAGAAATTGTCATTTATAAAATGAGTTACTGAAACAGTCCTAATGGAAAAACCAGATCTAGGACAAACCTCTGGATCACTTTTTGTGAGGTGATTTATACGTAGCCACTGGACCTATGTCATCGAACTGAGTTACACAACCTAGTTCCGCTTACTAACACCAAAACAACCACGCTAAAAATCCCCGTACTCCTCTCCCGGCTTGAAAACAGCCGTAGCTTGCGAAACCTAATTCACTCCCGTCAACCAATACTAACGTCCGACTGGTTGGCAGTGCGTATCTCGGGTCTATACTACGCTAGACTAATAAACCCACATAAGTTGGAAGAAGTTTATTTACGTCACCGTATTTAATTCTGACATGACTACATACATTAGAAGAAATATGTTAACAACTTTATCTATGCTATGTCAAATTGTGTTTATTTTACGTTACAAGATAACGAAATCGAGTTCTTCGATAATTTTATTTCCAGAGGCCATACTGAAAGTGTAGTGTGGACGTGAATCGATTCTGTGATGGATGCACCTTTATCGATTCGTAACAGAACACAGATTGGACCTAAAATGTCAATAAGCTACGTTTGATACATTAGGTCCTGTTATTTTCTGGCATGTTGGTAATATTATTGAATTAGCCTATTCTACTCCTGTATAGAAAATGCGCTGAAATGTTCTTCGTCGGCTGGCATTTCCGATAAGATGAGGTTAGAGTGAAACGCATTTCGCACTCCTGACACAAGTGATTTGACGTAACCTTTTACTGATATACCTAACCTTTCGGGTGAGATGACATCGTACGGCCTGGCAATTATGACAGCCATAATCGTTGAAAAATACAATAAGTGTTACAAGAACGTTGCATGAACTTTCTCAGGTTCAGACAACTATTTTAAGTAACTATCGTAAAAACAAATTTATGATTTTTTCATTCAACTTGCACCCATTGAATTTATGTCTTTATTTCTCAAAGATTTTTGATTTCGTTTTTATATAATGTGATGATGTCAAATGACAATCTGCTCAGAAAGTTATAGCAACTTGAATTGATTACTAGCCGTGATTATCAGTGTAAACAACTGCATTTAGAGTTTATTGTAAAAGTAGTTGTCGCCTAAACAATGTAGGCACTGAATTACACAACCTAGTTCCGCTTACTAACACTGAAAAACATCCACGCTAAATTCCCGAACTTCTCTCCCGGCTTTCAAACACCCTGCGTCTGCGAACCTAAACAATTCTCCCGTCAACCAATATTCGCTTTTGATTGGTTCGCAGTGCTCGCGTATCTCGGATCTAATAGGCTAGATTATCACATTACTGCCGGCTCACCAAGTCGAATCTCCCGTATGCAATAGCTATATCCTGACTGCTGCGTTCTTTTTGTGGTTTTAACAATGGATTTCTGAGAAATTATGGTGCCCGCCATAATTTCGATTATAAATGCAGGTCGAAAATCGTTGTTCGGCAGAACATCGAGGAGGACGACTTACCATAGGACAACTCACGGCAGTTTACCAACACTCGAAACAACTCTACTATTATTCATCTACTCAAGACACGCATTCACTACTGTACGTAACCTGGCTAAATATAAAGTGTAAAGCGACCCGTGCTGATGGGTATGGTACCAGCATAACAGTGCATCAAACGTAGTCAAGCGATACTTGGGAACCTCCCAGTGTACCTTAGCCTTACCCATTTCCCTAGCTACTCATTTTCTCACGATAAAGAATGTAAATAGAATGACAAAAATTTGGCCAAATGTGGCACAAGCTGCATGATACGTTCAAGAGTAAGGGAGAGAAGCTGAAAGGCAATTATCAGAGCAAGCGTGTGCATGTACCTTAATAATGAATTGGGAGTCACCTATTAGAAGTGTGGAGTTACCCACTTTGAATCCTCTCCAAATCATAGACTTTATGAAGAGACTTGGACTGGAGAAGGCGCTGTAACTGTGCACCTCAGGAATATTGAAAGAGGGTACAATAGATCTACAAGGTCGCAGTACAGCAGTAACCCTAGACAGTCATTCATTGAACCATGAAATCATCTGGCTGACTTTCAGGTGTTCTTGAGATGCGTCTTGCAACCCTCCAGTAAGTACGCCGTGGTCAGTTATAGTGTTAACAAGCCGTCGGTAACATGTAAATAGGTACATTCAACACCGGATACGCGTCGCTCATCACTTCACACCTCTCTGTGGCTTCGCTTCTCGCTCCTTCCAATTATGACACAAGTGCTACTGGCTACAGACCTTGATGAACTTGGCTTCTGCGTACTGAAGCAACCGTACTTGGGCAACAAATCACTTACCGTTATAACGCTAGAGAAGACGGACTTACAGTAAGGGTATTTATATATACAATGTAGTTTTTTGTTAGAGAATACATTCATTACCACAATCAAGGACAGTATGTTTTATAAAAATATTTGAGGATCTGCCTTTGATGCTTTCGGATGCCTCTGCCAGCATCATTTCAAATACATTCGAAGTGTTTATTCTTGAAACACTGACACAATAACATTACAATAAACATGCTTTTAATTAAAACACAATTAATTACAACAATCACTGCAGTTTGCAACCACACACATAATTACTTCAATATTAAAAATTTACAATTAATGTTAGCCAATTTATATTGGAAAATGAGCTGCCATCATAGTAACACTCAAATTCGGGACCTTGGAACGAGCGCCGATCCTAATTTCTAGAACATATTTTGAGGAGGCCATTTTTTTAAAAATGTGTGTGTGTGTGTGTGTGTTTTAGTGTGCTCACGTTCAGATTTTTTAGCAGATTTGATTCAAATTTGACACATAAACATAATTTTGATAATACCTTGGATAAGTTCGTTAACCAGCAAAATACGTTCAACAATGTCAAAATGATGGCCACATTTTAAATCTTTAAGAAATTCATATTTTCCTGTCGTAAATTATTTTGAAAATCTGATTTTCACCGTTAAAAAAGGCATAAATTTGCATTTTGAATTTTCAAAAACCCGTTGCAATTAAGAAATTTTAATTGTTCGTTACCTATATTCAGTGCAATTTGAAAGTTTAAAATATATCTAATGTTTATGATTTTAATGCTGTTTATGATGGTGAAATTAGAGTTTCAAAAAAGTTTTAATAAGAAAAATTACTTTTGAAAATTCTCTTCCATCAAGACAGTGAGACAGTTGCGTGCAGCAAATATTTTTGACTTAATATTTACTGTAAACAGTTGAAATACACGTAACCTCAGTTAAAATAGGAAACAGTTAAAACAGTTAAAAATAGGAAACAGCTGTTCTTCGAAATCAGCTGTTTATGCACACGTTACCTCAACCCCTGTGCAACTAATATATCAGCTGCATATTAGACCTTATCTTTTCATGTTAGTCTGTAGATTCTTTTACGATTTCATCACATACCAGTAATCGCGAAAATTAAACTCTATAAATAATGTTTTCATTAAAACGAGTTAAGGTTGAAACATCCAGAATGAAATTTAAATAATCACAACGTTTTTAAACTCTAATTTCGTCATCAATAAACAGCATTAAAATCTGCATACATTAGCATTTTAAACTTTCAAATTGCATTGATAATTCCAAAACTTACTCTAACCGCAGTCAAATTAAATTATTTCCTAATTTCAACGGATCTTGTCATCTCCTAAATAACATAGGAACTGCGTTACACAACCTAGTTCCGCTTACTAACACCAAACAACCACGCTAAAAATCCCCGTACTTCTCTCCCGGCTTGGAAACAACCTTAGTCTGCGAAACATAATTAATTGCCGTCAACCAAAACTCACTTCCGATTGGTTCGCAGTGCACGCGTATCTCGGGTCTATACTACGCTAGACTAATACATTCCTGCCCAGGTACTACTACCGGGTCATCACATCACACCTCCCGTGCACAAAAGCTTCATTTCGACCCGCCATAATTTCGAGAATAAATACAAGTCGAAAATCGTTGTACGGAAGAACATCAAGGAGGACCACTAACTAGACAGCAGCTTACCAACACCGGGACCAACAGCGCAAGACACCACAACTTGCTCGGGAGCAAATAGGAAGGATCCGGCCAACTATAAACAAACTGGCCAGAACCAAATTTGGCAACCGACCGGACTTCTTCTATTTCTCCTGCAGACTACAACACTCAAAACGTTAATTTATGATTTTTTTACATTAATTACGATTGTATGAAATATTTAAAAAATAAAAATTATGAATTATTAAATATTTTAAATGGCCTCCAATTATACTGAACATGTTGAACTATTTTTTCTTGTCAATGTACTTGTCCAAAATATTACCATAATCTTTTTTTGTGTCGTTTGAATTAAATCGGACTAAGTAAGCTATATACTGTTAAACTTATCTATCTATCTATCTATCTATATATATATATATATATATATATATATATATATATATATATATATATATATACATACATACAGCTTTTCAAAGTCCGGGTCTGGGTGTCATGGTGCTCCAAAAGCTCATTTTCCAATGTAAATTCGCTAAAAAATACCTGGTCGAATAAAACTGAGGATTAAATTTTACAAGCGAAACCGGTTGTTCCTTCACGTAGGGCCAAGGACCACCGAATCGCTAAACTTCTGAAGTTTAAGACATTTACGCTGGGTCAGAAGAGGTGGCCACTTGACTTGACGAAACCTCATCTCCCCGCTAAAATATTCGGACCCGCATTAATTGCATACCTTTGAAGTGTTAAAATCCTGAAATACACACCTGCTGAAACTGATATAACGCAGCAGTGAAACGTTACTTGTGCGGTGAGTAACTTGTAGATGTACGTTTGGTACTTTCAACGGGAATATAATAATCGCACGCAAAGGTTTCACTGACGTGATGAAAGCGAATCTCAAAAAAAATATTTTACCATAAATTATTTTGAAAAGCTGATTTTTTCTATCACAATTAGCGACAAAATTTTAAACTTTTAAAATAGAGTACACTGAAAATATAAATAGGAACTATGAGCGCTATCAAATTTATTTTTTAAAATTTAAATAGAATTTGAAAGTTTAAAATTTTAATTTATGCAGATTTTAAAAAATAATATAAAAAGCAATGGCGGATTCAATATTTGAAATAACCCATCTTTATCTGTTTTCGGATTTATTTGTGTAAAGAATTTGTCATGTTTCATTTAAAAAGAATCAAAGTCGATTGTATATAGACTACATTTTTGAGTCAAAACTTATTTCTGTTACTGAACAAAAAGTAAAATTATGTATCATGCTTTCTCTTCCTTTTTATTTTAATTATTTTAATAACATAGCTAGTTTTTAACAACATAACCTAAAACTTATTATAGCCTATCAGCTGTTCGACGAAATCAGCTGATCGTTACGAATTAATATAAAACGACCGATCTTTTACTATAACTACCAGTATAAATTTGTGCACTCGCATCAAGCGACGCGTAAAATTCATCACAACCAGCCCACAAAAAAATGATACGGTACATGTTTGAAACGTTTACCCCGAATTTTGGAAAACGCCTTTCTTAGTGATTCTATATACCATAAAAATAAATCAAGTGAACGAATTTCAAATTTATAGTTTCAATGGTTTCGGTCCGGTGACTATGAATCAAATATAGATTTATTCTGAAGACATTCTTCAGGTCCAGGTGACCCCTGGAGCTCGTCGCTTATCTTGATCTCTCCTTTCTAGAAATAAACTGTTCAGAACAACAAAAAAACTTAACATTTCAAACCATTTCAGACGTTCCTCTCAACGGCAACATTAAAGTCGTTTGTAACAAATTTACTTGCAAAGAATTAAGACATAAAAACCACATTTAACGAGCGCTTCAAACATAATTGTCATTACAAGCTCATTGTTTTCAATTAGTAAAAAATTAGAACATTAAAATTAAGAACTGTTATTTTATTCTGTCGACTTTTATTGCAAATTTTTAATTACAACAGAATGATTCTGAACTGCACAGTTCGTATTTATTGTCGTTTGAATCGAATGTGAAAGCATTTATTGTCAACGTTTTTATAAGACATAATTAAAGGAAAAAAGAATTATTTCACTGCACGTGGCTTTTGGAAGCGAATTACCAAAAACTTTTTTTGTAACTCTGATTGCACCATCATCATAAACATAATATAATAATCTCCATACAATATAAGAGCATTTTAAATTTCCAAATTACAATGAAAATACGAAAACGAACCCGGACTGCCGTCAAATTAAACTTATTAATTTCAACAGATTTTGAAAAATCAAAATGCTTCTGTTATGCACTCATTAATGGTAATTATGAATACGTAAACAGATTCTCAAAAATATTTATGTAAAAAATACAGATTTAAAAAAAAATGAAAAATACAGATTTTTGTACCAATACACGCGCGCGCGCGCGCGCACACACACACACACACACACACACACACACACACACACACACACACACACACACACACACACACACACACACACACACACACACACACACACACACACGAGTACGCAAAAAGGTCTTACCATGACGGCAGCTTTCTCGCTCACTCAACAGATACGTCCCAATACTTTTGAATACAAAATAAACACAGACCACTGGTTTTATTTTCAATGAAATTCGCGAATTTAAAATACTAAGTTTTAATACTGATCTATGCAGATTTTAACGCTGATCAAGATAGTGATATCATTAAAATACCGATTTATGCAGATTTTAACGCTGCTTAAGATAGCGAAATCATTATAAACACTGATTTATGCAGATTTTAACGCTGATCAAGATAGTGAAATCATTAAAAATACTGATATACGCAGATTTTAACGCTGATTAAGATAGTGAAATCAAAGTTTCAGAAAACAGGTTTAAGAATTTTTAAAATTATGAATATGGAAGGGTGAAAACATGCCACCATTTTGAAGCAGTTCAACGAATTTTGCTGGAATTTGGGTTGTCCTACAGTCAATTTCTGTGTAGTAGTTTAAAACAAATCGAACGAAATATGACTTTTAACGGCCTTTCAAAACGTATTCTGGTGTTACACGGTCCTTCGTCTGTCTGAGTCTTAACCCCTCCCCAGTTACACCAGAGCTGTTTCAATAGTTAATTTTAAGTAAAAATCAGAAAATAAAAACTTCCTGTACACTGAACACACCTAGGCAGTGAAACACGCTGTTGTAGATCATATCTATATTACTTAACGAAACTTTATGAATACACTGCAGTTAAACTAAGATAAGGTTTGAAGCAGTGTAAGACAACCCCTGTTAGCCACTTTGTATTCACTGTTTCTTGAATAGTTGCGTCCATTTTCCTGTCATTACTTTACAACCCCTCTGGTTTTGATTCGCCGGCTGTTCCTTATTGCGCATGGGTAAGGGTGAAGCCTGGCAGGATTTGATTGGTTGCCAACAACATCAAAGTGCGCATGATTATCGAGGGTTAATTTTATCTGTAGACATAAGTACAGCAAGTGCTAAATGTGTGTTAGTAGCTTTACAAAGGGTGCATATGAAAAATAAAATTTTGCTCAACTTTACAAACATCAACGAACAAGTTACAATAAAACTTGTCATAATAGTCAAGTTCATTTCAGTTTTCAGTTAAAAAAACTAGCATTGCCCACTAAACGTACGCTGTTTCAGTAAAGTAATAATTTATAAAAATAAAAAATATATTAAAAAAAGCATTATCACCAAACCCGTGATTATTTTAGAATGAATATTAAAAATATCATAACCGGAATATATTTTATTGACTTTAAACATATTGCATTCGAAATAGAATTCCCCAAAAAGTCATAATATAACCCCGCTGAAATTTTAAAGCGTATAGGATATTTTTGTTAGGTTTTAAGAAAATCCAATACAAAAATATTTTTCTCCAGTGCAAACATGTATACCCTTTATTTAAATTTGTATTTTTTTAGGGGATGACTTCGGAAAAATGCTGATGTATTTGTATTTGTGTTTTAGAATATTTATGTTTAGTTTTAAGAAAATCTGCCAGTAATGCCCGCACAGAAATGTAAAAACTTAGAGTACTTCAGACCTGAGATACGCGAGCACTGTGAACCAATCAGAAGCGAGTATTGGTTGACGGTACGTTCATAGGTGTAGGCTGCTTGAAAGCCGGGTGAGAAGTGCGGGAATTTAGCGTGGATGTTTTCGGTGTTAATAACCGGAACTAGGTTGTGTAACTCAGTTCCTGTGTTGTCACTTAACCAGCCCGATCATGAAGTCTTCGCACTAAGTACAGATAACCTGAGAAAAACGTTGAACTTCATGACAGGACACGGAGAATTGAAAAAGCATTTAAACACGATGAGCTTAGTTCAAGAAAACCTGAATTTTCACTGTGCGAACATCACACGAAAATAGCAGAACATCTACTGTAGTTCTAGACTGACGAGTAGGAAACCTAGAGAAGCACATTCTAAGAGTCACGAAGAATGCAGAACTAAACTGGATTGTTTAGAGATCTGGGAAGTGAAAAACATTTTTTTGTGTGTTTAACATCCGACTATTGTGCACACTTGGGCTAATGCAGACGATGGGATGATTTATAGCGTATGAAAATGCCAAGCCCTCGCCGGGAATCGAACCCTGGTCCTCGGGGTGAAAGCCTAGTACGCTATCCACTAGGCCACCGAGGCGGAAGTGAAAAAAGCCCAGGTTTAGGTGTTCAGGGGGAATAAACAAAACTGCACTACAAAACGTGTTCTAAAAACTGTGATCTGTGCACATTGCATGGTCCTGGGTGTTAACGCGATGGTTCGAAGTAAATTCGCTTACGTATGTTCAATATCCAGAAGCCACATCTAACCCATGTTTCAAGCTTCTGAACCAATTAGCAATAGTGAAAGTGAGGAAACAGTCCATATCAGTGTTAGCAAAAACATAACGTTTCTTTAAGATTTGTCAAGTTGTTACAACTGCAGTACTACATACAGCTTACGTTCACCTACCATTCCATTCATGTCAGGCAAGGTTAACCGCAATTGTTATACGCGCATGCGCATTACTTCAATATTTACGATATCTGTACATTGTATCTGCAATGCTTGTCAGTTTGCTTTTTTATGTAAACAATTGTCAAACTTTGTAATTAACGTGACTATACTTCCCGCTTTGGGCGGGACAGTCCCGTTTTATAAGCAAGTTGTCCCGCTGCCACACGATTAACCTTGGGACGCCTGAAAGTCCCGCTTGTAAGGGTATGGTGTCTTATTACCTAACAAATATATTGTTTTTAACTGGATCATAATGTGCATAGTAACTATTGAAGTTCTCTTTTTCATTCTAACTTCGTAAATGTTCGGCTGCACTCGTAATCGTTCGGAAGTACGCATTTCCTTCGTATTTTGAATTCAATTACGATCTAAGTTGCTAGAACTTCTATGCAGTGTTGCGATCTTTTGTCAAAAGTCAAATACGTTTGTAACAATTAAGTTTTTAATTACCCAAAGTGTAGGCCAATAGACGGTTGACAACGAAGAAGTATGTCAATTTCCATTAAAGTAACACCCAGGCCCAAGTGCTTCAAATGAGTGCTGGTCTAG
Organism: Callitettix versicolor; assembly: GCA_022606455.1. Taxonomy (NCBI): domain Eukaryota; kingdom Metazoa; phylum Arthropoda; class Insecta; order Hemiptera; family Cercopidae; genus Callitettix; species Callitettix versicolor. The sequence continues at coordinate 53,323,196 of CM040185.1, read as the reverse complement.
ATTATAGACCACGTTTTGAGGGATAGAAAAAACTGCACGTGCGTAACTCGGGGAGGTACCGACAGCATCAAAGCTTTTGTGAATATCTTTGCTGAATATATAATTAGATTGAAGATATGTTTACAAATTTCTTGTTTTGTTTAAGTAAATAAATACGTGAATCTAGCTTAGGTATTATTTAGTAACGATCAGGTGATTTCATTGAACAGTTGATAGGCCATAATAATTTCAGGTTATGTTGTTAAAAACTAGCAATATTAACAACAAACGGTTACAATGCGCACTGTGTTCTTCAACTAAAGAAAAATACCGAAACCAAAACAACAAAACGTTTTCATAAAATATGTGGGTACTGTTATCGAAAATGAGGAAGAAAAAAAGATACAGAAATAGAAAGACGAAATTCGTTTGCTCGTTCGTTACATATTTCCGTTACATTCTTCCGTTCGAACACACCTTTTTTTCTTTTACTACACTCACTAAAGCTAACTTTAAAATCTTCGTTTCAATTTTTTTAACGTCCGACTATTGTGCATACTTGGGCTAAATACACACACACACACACACACACACACACACACACACACACACACACACACACACACACACACACACACACACACACACACACACACACACACACACACACACACACACACACACACACACACACACACACACACACACACACACACACACACACACACACACACACACACACACACACACACACACACACACACACACACACACACACATTTAATGTGTAGGCTATGCTAGCATTCTAGAACTATATTCTAGAAATCATGATCGGTATACACTTCAATGTTCCGGATCTGCATCTTATTTAAAAGCACATTTTCCAATGCAAATTCTATAAAACCCGTTTACAGCGTGGAGATGTTAGGCCAATTTGTTTTAGCGACATTAATGAATTTGTTTACAGTTTTACGAATTACAGACTTAATGCAACAATCCAAACTGTACAAATTGCAAACACGCAGTTATTTGTTAATTTGCTGTCGAGCACGCTCCTCCAATCCGTTCCGAATGAATTGGAGCGTGCCGATACGCCGCTACTTCCGGATGGATATCTTGCGGAAATCAATCGAAAGTTATTTTTCAGGAAAGCATTTCCTGTATCCGCCATTACTTAAGATGAGTCAATGTCTTGCGTCATTATTTTTCATCTGATCACGCAGGTTATAATCACGAATTCAAAAATATTAGGAAAGTCCGGTATTAGAATAAAACAGCGTTGCGTTAAATAAAATATTTTCTCTACTCATTATGTCTGTCTGTTTGGGGCAATTTTTGTTTGTTATTGCCTAAACAACATAGGAACTGAGTTTTACAGCCTAGTTCCGCCTACTAACACCTAAACAATCACGCTGAAAATCCCCGAATTTCTCTGCCGGCTTTGAAACAGCCTAAGCCTGCGAAACTTGTTTCACTCCCTTCAACCAATACTTATTTGCGATTGGTTCACAGTGCACGCGTACCTCGGGTCTATACTAGATTATTACATTTCTGTCCAGGCATTACTGCCGGCGCATCACCTCGAATCTCCCGCATACAGTAGCTTCATTCTGATTGGTGTGTTCTTTCTCTAGTTTTAACAATGGAATTTTAAGAAATTATGGTTCCCGCCATAATTTCGAGTATAAATACAGGTCGAAAATCGTTGTTCGGCAGAACATCGAGGAGGACCACCCACTGCAGAACAACTACACGCTGTCTACTAATATCCGAACCAACTATTTAAAATTGCTCGGGAGGAATATGAGGGATCCGGCTAACTCTCAACAAGAAGTGAATTTCTTTCACCATTTTTCGCCAGCCTGCAGACGGACTTCTTCTATTTCTCCCGTAGACTACAACATGTTGGACACCCTCGTAATAGTTTTTGCAACCATTCTTAATCTCACAATTCAATATTATTTAGCCTATATTCTTTAAATATTAATCGAATTCAGCTGTTTCTATAATTTGTAATTAGCAAAGAATATTGAGCAAATACTGAGCCTCGGTGCTTGACTAACTTCTTTGGTAACTGATAACCTAATACTGTACTGTATGTGTAACTGGGTTTACGTTTCTAAGGAAATGCAAATAATCGTAGCACAGCTGTCTCCGAAGTGAGTCCCCAAAAGTAATATTTTATCTCTGATTTCATTATCATAAACATCATTGAAATCTGCGTATGTTTCCATTTTTAAAGTTTTAAATTACTTTGAAAATTAGAAAATAAAGCATATTCGACTAATTAAATTTACAAATTTAAACGGATTTTAAAAAAACCAAAATACATATTTTTGCAGTTTTAACGCTGCTTATAAAACTGGATTTAAAAAAATATTAATAAAAAAATTATGAATTTTGTAAAAATTTGAAATGGTTGGAAGAATTTTAATGGTCAACGGATTTTATCAAAGTATTAACAAAATCGATTTTTGTGCCAAGTTTGAATCGAATCGGATTATGTACATTTAATATTTAGAATAATTTAAAAGTTGTTTTTTTAACTTACAGGGTAAAGCGTACGATAGTAACTGCGTCCCGATCCTACGACCTTGATGTATGTAGTTCAATTGTATTAATGAAATCTTAAAGCTTTAAAAACAAAATGTTTATATTACTGCTCCCCAAAAAAATCCCCAAAATTAATAACATATATGAAGATGACTATGAAGTGAATGCAGCGAAACATGTTTTTAGTTCGATATATTAAATCGAAAAAACAAAACTATTCCTGATTGCGGTCACAGCGTATTAGCGAATTTTCATTAGAAAATAATCTATTGGAGCGGCCATCGCGGTAACATCGGGACACGGGACGTAGAAATAAGCGTCAATTGTGACCTTTAGGTCATTTTCTGAAGGATTAAAAATTTTAAAAATAAGTATAAGAAGTAATAGGACAAGTTAGTTTCCCAGTAAAATTCGACCAACAGTTTCAAAATATCCTCTATTCTTAATCCTTGAAAATCGTTCATTTTAACTTGCTTATTTAAAATCCGATTCCATCACCGTCATCAATGTTAAAATCCAAGTCCACCACCGTAATCAGTGTTACAATCCGATTCCACTACCGTAATCAGTGTTACAATCCGATTCCACCTCCGTAATCAGTGTTACAATCCGATTCCACCACCGTAATCAGTGTTACAATCCGATTCCACCTCCGTAATCAGTGTTAAAATCCGATTCCACCACCGTAATCAGTGTTAAAATCCGATTCCACCACCGTAATCTGTGTTACAATCCGATTCCACCTCCGTAATCAGTGTTACAATCCGATTCCACCTCCGTAATCAGTATTAAAATCCGATTCCACCATCGTAATCAGTGTTAAAATCCGATTCCACCATCGTAATCAGTGTTAAAATCCGATTCCACCACCGTAATCAGTGTTAAAATCCGATTCCACCAACGTAATCTGTGTTACAATCCGGTTCCACCACCGTAATCAGTTTTAAAATCCGATTCCACCACCGTAATCAGTGTTGTAATCCGATTCCACCACCGTAATCAGTGTTAAAATCCGATTCCACCACCGTAATCCGTGTTACAATCTCTATGAATAAACGGGTTCGTTTCCAAAATTTGAAATACTTTTTTAAAGTTTAAATGATAACACACACACACACACACACACACACACACACACACACACACACACACACACACACACACACACACACACACACACACACAACCAACCAAACAAAATGTTGGACGCACATCCATCACGTCAGCGAACCAGCTGCGTGCCACATTTGTTTTCGGTTTAATCCAAATTGTAAATTTGCAACGCTGCATTTGATTTTTGAATTCTGAAAAAAGACAAAAATCTGAGATTTTTCCATCATTTATTATCATTTATAGTCTAGCTGGTAGTTCTTGAATCGCTAGTAATTTTGTGTAACTTTTAGGTTATGTTCTTTATCACTGTATAAATTTACTGCCGCTATCTTAAGATCAGGGATGACCCATACAGCGGGCAGTGTTACAATTAAACAAACAAATGTTTGTTTTGTTTTGTTTTATTTCAGTGGACCAATCAAAGCGCACCCTTACTTTGTGTCGTCATCAATCTTCCAACATATTGTTACGCTAGGGTAGGCTGCACTAACACACCGTGACGCAATCACACGCAGCGCTCGTCAGTGTGTAATTACAGGGTGATTAAAATAAACCGGAAATAGTATTGCGGAAAAGCGCTTTCAATTGGTTTCCGGATTTTTTCCGGAAGTATCGGTCCAGCTGATAGGTCCAATTCACTGGAACAGATTTGGAACGCGCTCAGCATGCGATGGCGATCTAGGTTATAGAAGACAACGCCAATCACTGATTGCCCAACAAAGAAGTGTCCTTGTTAAACAATGCAGATTGTACTCTCGGATACAGTAATTAGAACAGTGTGAAAATATTTTTTATTTAATTTTATTTTTTCAGAACCAAAATTATACTTTGGAAAAACAACCGAATTTCACTTTGGAATATGTAAATAAACATGTAACAAAACAAAAATTGTACGTTATATTGACGTGTATCAAATAAATAATCACAAATCTTATTAATCCAATTTACTCAAACCCCTAGCCCTCTTATCAGTGCCTCAGGCAGTCAGCATAATGAGTAACAGTATTTCCGAATAGTTTGTGTAATTAATTTTTTCTAAGAAGTCAGACGTCTGGTTGACGTGTCTACCTTCTAAACCTTCTCATACGTCCAATTTACATGACACTACCTATAATAGCATTTATACTTGTTTGTGAAATTTTTATGTTTTACTGGAAAAACTACACTCTCTTTTTTTATATCTTATATTTAATGTTAAGACGTTTTAGTTAATTTAATTGAAAATAAATAATTACATAAATTTTAGTTACTTATTTAGAGCTATAACATTATTGTAATAATGGGGCTCGTTTGTCGAGCTGCCTAAAGCATCGGTCATTCTGCTGCTTCATGCAGCTGCATTGAAGACCTTAATCAGCATTGAAATATGCTTGAATTAATACTTTAAAATATAAAATTACATTCAAAATATAAAAATGAACCCTGACCGTCGTCAAATACATTTTTAATATGCTAATTTATGCAGTTTATTTTTTTAAAACTTATATAAAAAGTTGTAATTAAAAAAAAAAATATTTTTAACAGATTTGGGGGGTAACGAACTTGTTCAAATTATTACTAAAATTGATTTTTTTGTCAAATTTGTATCAAATCGAACCCATGTATGTAAACACCCTTCTCAAAAAATGTTCTATAGGTCTGGAACTGTGCTCATTTCAAGGTCTCGGGTCTGGGATAACCACTCCAATAGCAGACTTTCCAATACGCATTAGCTAAAACGTAACTAGATGTTTGTGTTTATACATAACCAAACAAAACCGAAACTATGCATTCGTTGACAGTTAGTCTGACAAAAGTCTTAAGCCTGCCATACACGTACCTAAACAGTCCGACGGAGACCGGCTGCCGGAACGTGAGTGGAGTCCTCCTGGCCTGTCAGATCCGACTGAAAACATGTCCGTCCAACCTACAGGCCTGAAGAGAGTTAAGGCATCCCGGTACATTTGTGGGGAGAGGCGCTAGGCCGCGGGTCCCGTGGTGAGCAGTGTTTATCGTATCACTATTGTATTGTATCATTAAGAATTGAGTTCTTTCTGTACGCAAAAATGTGACGAGAAAAAGAAAATCAGTGTTTTGAGGATTTTATTAATGTGTACCAAGGTGAAAAGTGTTTGTGTACAGTAAAGCCTCTTTTACTTTTTTTTTTAATTAAATATCTTTTTTCTCCATTTTTTATTTGCCTCTGAAGCGACTAATATAGCGAGAATCGCATCTTCGTCACTAGGAACATTATTAAATGGACGTGGAGTGCTTGTCGGTCTGTATTCAACTGACGGTGTATAGAATTGGACTGTTCTGGCATAACTAACTAGTGATGGGTTGCTATTTAACAATCTGTTATTTTTTAACTGCTAAATGGTTTTAACATTAGCAGACTGCTAATCATACTTAAAAATAACAGATAATAAACAAACTGTTAAATAACAGGGTTAGAGCACACTGCTTCCGACCTGCTACGGTACTAACTGCTAACGTAACTGCAGCTGCGAACGTATACTGCTAACTGTTGAACCTGTTAAACGTTGAAGCTGCTAATCTAACTGTTGAATAGCAGGGACATAACACATTGTTTCGGACCTGCTAACTGCTAACGTCTACTGCCAACTGTTGAACCTGTTAAACGTTGAAACTGCTAATTTAACTGTTTAATAGCATAGTCATGGCACACTGTTTCGACTGTTACCGACCTGCCAACTGCTAACCTCTACTGCTAACTGCTGAACCTGTTTAACGTTGAAGCTGCTAATGTAACTGCTAAACAGGAAACATTGTCAGTGTTTCTTTCCATTAATTGTTGTTGGCTACTGTCCTGAGATTCAGATTGCATAGTAGTATCATATTTTTCTTTGTTAACAGTAAATTTAAATGAGGATGTTTTTTTATAAATAATAAATGTAACACAAGTCGAACTTGTACTTTTAACATTATAAAAATATTTAGCTTAAAATTATATTTTAAAACATAAGAATTATAGATTAACAAGAAATTATTTGACCTTCAAACACTTATTTTTCGATTTTTCACACAATTATAATTACAATAATATAGTATATAATAAATGACAATATTATTTTAAATAATGTGATTATAACAAAAATAAACATTATCAGAACCATTATGATAGTCTTTAATAAAATACTTGAAATAATACCTAACAAGAACATTTTAATTTATTAGGAACATGAATAAATAAGAGAAATCTAAAAAAAAGATAGGCCTCCATAGATAGCCTACATGTATTAAAATACAATAATATTTTTTAATAGCATTTTAATTAATTACAAACGTCGAACATGACCCTAATCAAATTAAAATTAATTTAATTTAATTTTTTTAAATGTAAATTATTATTGTATCATAGGTTTAGAAAAGGGTGCTACAAGATATATTTCATATTACTTGATAGTGCGTAAGAGACAAACCGAATACAATTAATTGCATCTTTGAACTTAGCATGTTCATTGTATTTCTCATTATCGTCAGAGATTTATTCATAAATCCTATAGACAAATTAATAGTGCAGTAAGGATAGGACAAAACTGCATCCTCACTGTATTTGCTTATATCAGCTGCCGAGATAAGGAATAAAAGAATAAAGTAATGTGACAATACTATTTAAGCTGCGTTTTCCTGCTAAGGTCGTTGTTAGCAGTCTAGAGAATTAGCAGTTAGCAGTTGTAACTGTTATTTTTAACTGCTAATTCTAATTAGCATTAACAGAATTAGCTGTTAAACAAAAATAGCGCTTTTGCCCATCACTATAACTGACAGGCTTGCCGGTACTCGTATGGCAGGCATTATTCAGTTCCATCAACACAGGCCTTGAAACAGTCAGATAAAGTAATCAAGAATCAACCAATTTACCCACTATGTAGCATATCTTTACGATATGAATAGACCATAACAACGGATCTGAGTCAATTCTTATCGGTACAAAATGGCGGCCGTGTTATCAATGCATTACTCAACTAACCACAGCCATGCAGTCTTAGAACTGAATTAGTCGACAAAAAATCGATCTCGCGGCAAAAGGCGGAATATTCTGCACTGTGAACGCAATTTCTGCGGTTAGACTACGGCGTACTGTATGACGTAGATTTTATAATTAATTAATCACGCTCATGGTGCGTGAATAAAATACATCACACGCAGCTGTATCGCTGATAGCTAAATTCAAAAAAATTATTTTTTTAATCCTTTTTTTCGAAGTCATGATTTTACCATTACCGGTATTACAAATTGCTATTTAAAATTTCAAAATACGAAAATGAACCTTAACCGCCGTCAAATTTAATTTCTTAATTTAAATGGATTTTGAAAATTCGAAACGCTAATTTGTACAGTTTTTGACCCTGACTACGACTTTCAAAATATTTTAGACAAACAAGATACGAATTTTTAAAGATTTGAAATGGCCCGCCATTTTGGAACTATTAAACTGAACTGACTTTGCTGTGTAACCAGCTTGTACATGCTCTACTACAAAAATATCTGTTACTGAACCAAAAATAAAAATAATGTATCAAGGTTGCTCTTCCTTTTTTTAAATTTTAATTACGATAATTTCGAAAACACGACAAATTATCATAGCTAGTTTTTTACAACATAAACTAAAACTTTTATAGTCTTAACAGCTGTTCAATGAAATCAGCTGGCCTTTACGATCAAATATAAAACAACTGATCTTTTAATATAACTACCAAAATTAAAGTAACGATTAATTTCGTATACTTAAATCGGTCAAAAGTCATCATAGTTTCCGTAGACCGACTGGCTGGGATCTGCATCGGAGTTCATCGGACCTGAGCCGGCTTTAGGGATTTCTCTGTCGTTGGCCAGGTCTGCTATTAATAGGTGGATTAATAAGCAACACCAGGCAAGATGGGATACCCTTCATGGGTATTCCCATAGTAAGCGCCTCTTAAGCAGGGTTCTTTATGGAGGGCTGAAATGGACGGCAGACGTATTAAGCAGAGCTCAACTCAGGAAAATTATGGGGCTCATTACAGAGCCGTGAGGTCTGAGGGTGCACATGAACATGGAGAAACCGTATGTAGGTTGTGCAAGAAGGAAGAGGAAACTGCAGGACACATAATCCGTGATTGTGAGGCTCTTGCTTGTAAAAGGCAAGGTGTTTTTGGTTTCCAGGATCCTAGAAATCTTCAGCAGAATGAACTAGTCAGTGGACTGTTGGAACGTACTAAAGGCATCAATCTGCCGAACGCAAGAGGTTTAGTTGCTCAATAGGTTCGTTGACCGAGTGCCTGGGGTTGTATTTTCCTTCCTCTAGTTTGAATCTAAGATAATATAATAGCTCACCATTCTTTTCCCAATCAGGTAAATAAACTTAAAAATGGATGCCATACAAATATAAAGGGTGTAAGATACTGCACAGACTTTCTCATTTTCGATTAAAGTACTTCAAAAAGTTCTAGAATAGAACTACAAAAAAATAAATCCGGAAAAACTGCATAACTTTTCAAAATTTGTCCATCACTATACTATATTCCAAACTATAATCAGTCCACAAAATTTTAAGTAAAGGAAATTAACTGTTCGAGAGGAAAATCGAAAAAACAAAACCTTTTTTTTGTTTTTCTTTTAAATTTGATGCACTGACTTAATTTAATTTTGATTTCAATTTTCGAAAAAACTTGTAAGGCAAAAACGTTGCGAATTTTATGGCAATCGGAAGTTATTAGTGAATTTCCATTGGAAAATAAGCTATTGGCGCCGCCATCATGGTAAAACCCAGACCGTGAAATAACAACTGTCCTCTTAATCACCTTTTGAGTATTGAATGAAATGTGTGTGTGTGTGTGTGTGTGTGTGTGTGCGTGCGCGCGCGCGCGCGTGTGTGTTTAGACGCTCATGTTCGCAATTTTACTCCAATCTGATTCAAACGTAGCACAAAATTCGATTCTGGTAATAGCTTGGAAAAGTAGGTTAACCAGCAAAATTTGCTCAACAGTTTCAAAATGGCCGCCATTTCAAATCTTTAAAAATTCTGAAATGACTTTCTGAAATGATCTTTAAATTTAAAAAATGATTTAGTCATTTTATTCAAAAAAATGTGATTCATCATAGTCATGAGCGGTAAAAACCGAATAAAATAGCATTTTGAATTTTCAAAATCCGTTGAAATTAATAAATTTAATTAGACGGCGGACAGGGTTAATTTTCTTATATTCAAGGCAATTTAAAAGTTTAAAATGGTAATATAAGTACATTTTAATGCTTTTTATAATAGTACAAGTTTCAAAAAATTAAGATACAATTATTTTTTGGTAATCTCTTCCATTAAGTCAGCGAGACACCTGCGTGCGACGACTATTCCCTAATTTCAATAACGAAACCTTTTACCGTACCTTACCTTTGCTCCGTCGGACGTTCGCTGCCAGCTATCGCGTGTTTTTTGTGGTGGACGAACCCCGTACCGGACGGAGGACTTTGGAACGACAGCGTGGCCTTGAAGTCAGTTCCTCCAAACAAAGTCGAAACACGCTACGTTGATCAATATTTACTCATTGTCCGTTTGATTATTCTAATCACGGGAAGAACAAAGAATTATTGATCAGTTTTGTTTAAGGTTACAGATAAACTGAGAGTATCTGTGTTACAAAGTTTGTTTTGTTCATCTTGAATTCAAGACTGTTTTCTCTGGCCAACCAATTCCAGGCTTCGTTCTAAAAAAAAAAATTCTTCTACATTTATCATATCAAAACTTTACTACATTTTATAAAGTCTGTATCTATAGGCCGTTGTACTGATGCCTCATAAAACTAAATGAGGAGAACCTTTTGAGGTCAATTTGGCAACACTGTGTTCTACCAATGAATACAGAATCTATAGATTCTGTATTCATTGGTTCTACTAATACTACTGTATTAGTTGATTCATCGGAGTATAACTCAACCTGAGATCTCATTTAGAAGTTTCTTCTACCTTCCTTCTTGCAGTCCGTCACTGGAAATGAGGAGTCAGTGAGAATACTCTGAAACTACTCCAGGTGCCATCTTAGGAACTGAGTTACTCAACCCTGCTTCTAGTTTTTTGCCTGCGAATCTAGTTCACAATTCCCCTGTAAACCAATCGCTTCTGACTGGTTCGCAGTGCTCACGTATCTCGAGTGCGTTCTTTCTCTTGTTTTAACAGTGGGAATAGTCGCCATAACTTCGAATATGAATACAGGTCGAAAATCGTTGTAAACACATCGAGGAGGATCACTTAATACACAATAAATACCGGGGGGATGGTCTACCAACACCCGGACCAACCCTACAAGACACAACTTACTCGGGAGGAAATAGGATCCAGCCAAATTTAAAGAACAAACGGACTTCTTACTTAATCACAATTCCGAACCGGAAAAGTGCCTTGCCAGCCCGCAGCCGACCTGGTAAACTCCAGGACTTCCAATATTTCTCTCGGAGATTTCAGTGTCCCCAATATTGATATCCGGAGTTTTTTTAACTCATTTTATAAAAACGTGGATGGGGTAACGAACGTAACACAAGCCGGGTATATATCAAGATCCTAAGTTTGGGTCTGAGTCATGATCCGCTCCAATAGCCCATTTTCCGAAGGAAATCCGCTAACGTGTGCCAAAATCGTTGTTGTAGATTAACGCCCGGGCCACACTAATCGCTAGTTAAGGCAGCCGCTAATAGAAGCAGCTTGTTCTTCCAGCTAGCGAATATTTATCAGCGGCTGGTGAAAGTTGGACACGTTCATCTTTTGGCAGCGGGCAGCGGCTCCTAGTGATCCATTCGCCAAAATAATTAAGTTAATTTATTCAAAAATATTTTGTTAATAAATATTACAGAAGGAGAACTCGAAGTTAATCCTTTTTAATCCAAATCCAATTAAATTATACTCAATGCAAACAAAGCACACAGTTCCAAAGTAGCAGAAACTAACACAGCTGTTCACCTGTGACTCGTGCCTACCGTTTGGTAATAATGTGAGTTAGGAACTAATTGGAACGAGGAACGAGGAAAGAACGAGTGAAAATAATATACTGAAAAAATAACTATTGCTCGTAATAAAATATTCACAACTGGTTTTAATGAAACTTTGTGAGTACACGCGCGGGAACATTGTAAAGCAACAGCCGAGTCACACTTCACGGAAAAATGCGGAAAGTAATGTTTCAAAGACAGCGCAGTAAATACACAACAGACAGTACATCAAGCAGTAATGTCAGTAATAAAACGGACAGCTGCGGAAGTTGGTGATCGTTTAATAGATTTTTTGTTAATTATTTCGCTGTGTTGCAACTGCAAGAAGTCTCACAAAAATATCGTAATAATTACCGCACAATAATAATTAATTGTTTGAGATAATTATTTTCAGCGATATTTTTCTCGATCATTTTTTAATTTTTTCTCTTTTTTTTCCGGAAAAAACCTGCGTGAAAACGTTCTTTTATCTAATTTCTAAAATAAATGGTCCAGCAAACAGTCCTATTTTCCTCACTAGCGTTAAACGTGTTAACTGCGTAATTAGTAGTTACAAAGTGTCAAACGAAAAGATTGATACATTTTATCAAAAATAACTAAGGATTGAAAGGACAGTTCTGGCTCCTGTCATCGCCTAAACAACACAGGGTCTGAGTTACACAAACTAGTTCCGCTTACTAACACAGACAAACATCCACGATAAATTCCCGAACTTCTCTCCGGGCTTCCAAACAGACAACGCCTGCGTACCAAGTTCACAATTCTCCCGTCAACCAATACTCCTCATTGTTTCGCAATGCACAATCTCGATCTTAAAGTACGCTAGATTGTTACATTTTTGCCGGCGCACCACGTCGCATCTCCCATGCTACATGGTGATTTCATTTTGATTAGTGCGTTATTTCTCTGGTTTTATCAATGAATTTGTGAGAAATTACGGTTCCCGCCATAATAATACGGTCGAAAATAGTTGTGCGGCAGAACATCGAGGAGGAATGCTCACTACAGAATACGACAGCGTACCAACAACCGGAACAACTCTACTTGCTCGGGAGGGAATAGGAGGACTTCGGCCAACTTTACAGACCACAAGAGTTTCTTATCCACCATTCCGAACCGGAGCCTGCGACCGATCTGGTAAACGCCCGGACTGCTACTATTTCTCCTGGGACTACAACAGCTAACTCCCCTGGATTTTCTTTTAAGGGCATTTCAAACACATAGTTTGCTAGAAAAGAAAATCAGGAACTTAGTTCATATGCGGCAGGGAATAAATAGTTGTCATTAAAAGCATTAATTCTAGAAACGCTTAACAATGTTTGTAGACAGATATGTTGTTTAGACGATGACAACCAGTTTTCCAGACACAATTATCCTAGAATGGATATTTATCAATCAAAATCTCTCAAGATTGATTTTTCTACAATCACCATAATTTTCTTACATTTGTTTTTGTCGGCGAAAACCAATGAAGTTATCTATCACCGCCTAATTTTCTTAAAATTCGTACGATAAAAAGTGAATAGAATTTTGACCTTGGTCTAGGTTGGTGGTTACCTTTCTTGTAAGTACGTTATATCCAGTAAGGAACAACGACAAAGACCTGAGCATAATAGTGTATACAAGTAAAATTTCGTGAAAGAGAATACAAATGAATAAAGTACAGCGTTACAAAATACTTTGTAAAGGATCCCGGAGCTCACGCAGTGTCTCCTTGTCTGCCCTTCAAAACCCTTCGTGACTCGTACAGCCGCAGAGGAACTGGAACCAGTTTGCGTGGGTCCTCTTCAGTCTCGAAATCTAACAGTTATTACTATTACACATAGTACTAAAGGTATCGCCGTAACAGTAACAGTAGATTATATAATTTCGTGGTAGTTCCATTATCTGCCGCGAGAATGAGTTGTTGCTAATGTTTATCGTTTTAGTACCTGATAAATCCGCTACGGTGCGTTTGAAAAAAAAAACTATTACACAATGCAGAGTGCACCTATTGCGTCGCCAGTGCGTAAAGTTTCTGTTTTGGTGTTAAAACAGTTTTATTTTTCAGTTTAAACGTTATGGATGTAAATTTTATTGTAATTAGTGATTCAAAAACAACAGCAGAAAAATCGGCCTAATCGTTAGGTTTCCCTGAAATTACCGTTAGTAAGTGAGAATTCGTAACAACTAAATGTACCAAATTTCATTTTAGAGAAGAAAGCGGAAAGAAGAAACCAAACCTCGGAAGAAGTCGCGGTGATTTTCGATTTACTGTTGAACCATAAATGTATTTTATTTCAAATTCCGCTGCACTGAGTGTTTTTATATAACACTAAAATTTTAGCAAAACCTAAATAAACTGATTTCAATGAAATAAGCCTATTTTCAGTTGTTTTTTTTTTGTAAGTAGTTGTGAACTGAACAAAATTTTATTAAAATCGTTGAAGCCGATTTTGAAAAAAATCGTGTTTTGACCAAAAAGAAAAAAAAATTGGCAAAGAAATTTGGCAAATTTAATCGAAATCAGTTTAGTTTACTGCAGTAACAGGCTGGCAAGCTCGGGAGATTTGAAAATGATATCTCTTAATTTTTTCTTGATTACTAAACGTTCTTTATACTTCGTATAGTGAAAAATAAAGTCAAATAGGCAGTAGCTCATAGAGTATTACAAAATGTTTTTATACGTTTTTGAACTACACAATTCTGAACAATCAATCAAAAAAATATTGTACCAAATTAAAAATTAGTAATTCAAGGAACGGTGGACCTCACAGTATATTGCTCGACCACGCTGGTAACCTCTACCGTCAATTTAACCGGTAACCGTAATATTTAGGGAAAACTTTTCTATACCATCTTTATTAGAAATTTTATGCTCTTTTTTTAGAAATTTTTAAAAACGTTAACTAGAAATTTTGAAATGAAATTGCATGGGGCTTTCATTGCATGAAAATGCATGAAATCTTATACATACTTCGTATGGGCTTTATACAAGGTACTTTCCTACCTTATTTCAAAACAATCGATCTGTGGGTTTGGCCAAAACTGCTTATGTCGACATTATCAAAGACCGCCATCTTGAAACGGAAGTGAATTGGAAAAAAATCTTACACATACGTCATTAGAACTTTACACAAAGTACCTTCGTACCAAATTTCAAAACAGTCGGTCACTGCTTTCGGCCAAAACTGCGTAACAGTTTTGTCCAACGGCGATTGTCCAATGTCCAACGGCGAATTGAAACAAAGACTGCTTCGCTCGGTCAGTTTAGGCACTGCCGCCCTAACATGCGTCAGAATCAAGCAAAACAACGGCAAGTGACAGAGTATAGCCACTATTAATACGGTTACTAATCATTGATGACTTAATTTCGTTACGCGTTTGATAACAACAATATCGACAGCTATTTATTTTCTTATTAACCGTTAACTTCGGTGGGGCTGGCATTGCGGAGGGGTTGGCAGACTGTCTCAGGCGTTACCTACCCACTCAGAACTCAAAGCTCATATTCTAACTGCGCTCTGAACACAAAAATATTTACAAAGAAAACAAAAGTTCCTCGTGCTCGCCTGGACCACGTTGGACAAATAACTACGGCAGACATTCCTAAGCATCTTAATGCACGGGGGCTTTTAATTTACGGTTTATGACTAAGACAGTATTTAAGAATTAATGGTATTTTAGTTATAAATATTTCCCCATTACAATACGAGCGTCGATGTCCTTGGAAACTGGTTATACCGGTACAGACGGATTGTTTATGGCAGAGATTCTATTCAGCCGAGCCTATTAACTTGCCTTCCCGAATTTCGTCCCCCCCCCAATAGTAAACAAGTGATTTCGACTGTATTGAAAGTGGTTGCCATTAGAGAAAACCTGTTTTGTGTTTATGCAATGAATGAATGTTTTTATAAAAAGTAAAAAAAATCGAAAAATCCCATTTCACTCGGCGTGCAGAGGCGAGTAGGCGTACTTGGGGGCTTTATTCACACGGTCACAGAACCTGAACACAAATTGGTCACGTAGTAAGAGTTTGCTAGTGAACTTTTATAAGTTCGAGACTAACATCATAGTGGTTGACGTAGGCTCACATGCCACACATAACTGAATAAACACAGAAGATTTTGGGGAGTTATTTACTAGGTTTGTAGCACAGATTAGAATATATATTCAGTGTACTTTATATGCTGATTTCTTGCAACGTTGTTGACAAATGGTACATGCTGTCTCCCCACCCACTACGAATTTTTATTATAGACCCCTTACTTTGTTACAAGCAAACTAACAACAATGTAATAAAATTCAGTTAAATGGTTACCTTAATTCTTGTTAGTAGCTAATGCAGTGTAGCTTGTTGTTGGAAATTGTTTTCGCTGAAACACTTTGTTACATGCTCGAAAGCAAAAGCAAGCGCGGAAAGTACGGGAAGTACGATAAAAATATAAAATAAAAGTAACCTGCATAACCTCAAAAGGTAACGTGTTTTCGATTGCTGAAACGATAAAAAACGTTTATTAAGAAAACTTTGGTTTTTAATTTTAAAATGGTGGTTCCATTTTAAAGAAGTAAAATAGGACTTTTTAATTTTTTATTTTATTTCTTTTGTCTCGGGAGGGGCGACCGCCTCTTCACCCATCCTTTAATCCGTCTTTGACTGGTAATAAGCCTACAAAGTACTTGAGAGTGGTTGTAAGTGAGGATGGTGGTGGAGGGTGATCAAAATAAATGAATCATGTCCGTCAGTTATTTATAAAGCCAAATATTGTACTGCTCAGTACAGGAACTGTTCTTCCATTTCTTAGAATTCGGTTGTCTTATTTCTGAATTTCATACACACAAATAAAGCCCCACTCCTGATTTAAATATACCAATGAGAATCTTTTGCAGGTTTTAATTTCTCGTGATATATTGGGGTAAATTAAAATTCAGCAGCTATAATTGTGCATTTGTCAATCAACTCCACTTGACCAGTGAGACCAAGAGTGCAGCACAGTCGGGTTTTAAGTTCTCCTGGAAAAAACATGTCAGAAAAACCAATAGTTATAAAACTAAGTATTCCTGACAACAAAAGTAATAACTGTATTAATGTCATACATAAAGATCCCAGTTTCTAATTTGCTGACCACATCAGTCCTGTATTCAATCGCTGCAAAAAAAAAATATCCCTCAAACTCTTGGCCTGGTAACATCTTCACAACAGTGTAGTAAAGAGTTGAAGAACAGCAAAAAGACTCCCAAAACTGTTTTTTCAACATTTTACTCTCAAAAAAACTGCATACTCTTTAAGTAATTGTATGTGTTATTACTCAGGATAAAACAAGGCGACCATGTGACTACATTTTCATTGTTGTTCGTTTCCTTGTAACAACTAATTAAAGTCCAGGGGTCTGTAGTGCAAAATTCAATAGGAGTTGGACTAGCAAAGTTGTGATTTGATTATATTCTTGAAAATTTGACTATCGTAACTTTAAAAATGTGAAACATCGTAATATGTAAAAAAATTCATACAAAAGAAAAGAAATTTCGGGGTATTGAACATCGACTGTCAACTATTTATTTCATGTTGTTAAATAATAAATTAGCAACACTGTGTTGGAAAAAGCCCCAAAAAAAATTTGAGCATCGCTGGTAGGAATGGTAACAGTTTTTAAAACATCGATGTTTTGTTTGAAGAATATCGATGGCTTTCAAATATCGGGACGAAAACATCAATGTTTTTAGGATTTTTAAAATAGTACTATTTAGCATATAATTAAAACCACTAATGTAATCACGAAACGTGGAAATTATAGTTATAGAACAACACAAATATACAATTACCCAAATATACAAATGAAAACAACAGTATTCCTCGAGACATTTCTCCATAGGAAAATCCAAACACTCATTCCACCAGTCAAGACAGTTCGTACAAATTTAGATAACAGAAAATGAAGCAGTGACAATCTGACATCGGAAATCGAGCTCCAGACAGAATGTAATTGTCGTTGTCACTTTCTGAGGTGATAAGCTGATAACAGAAGCAAAATGAGCTCCAATAGATCATTGGTAAGGAACACCACTAGCCTTTTTAATTAAAATATCGCTATATCAGGAGAAAAACATCAATGTCGAAAAAACGACGGCATGAGACCATTGATGTTTGTTTGCCATCCTTAATTGCTGGTAGATATTTCCAAAATACTGATAGTTTGATTTCGATGTTCGATGTTTTTAGCATCGATGATGTTAGATCAAAGATTGATGTTTTCGACTGATGATTATAGTCCAGCCACTTACTAAACGGCCTGTGCGCGAATTTCTCGCGCATGTAGAATTCCCCTCCAGCTCCCTCACAACAGTCCAGTGATACAGAGTCTGCCAATCTGAGTCTACAAACTGCTGCTACTCAGCGATAGTAAAGGAAAAGGAGAGAACTGTAGTGACAGAGTAGGACCTCGACCTCTCTCTCTCGCATATTCTTCCTCTCTGTCCCACTGGTGTTCTTAGCAGGTCGTTTTCTAAGCGGCTAACCTACAATGCTCGCTTATCTCTTATTTTGTTTTGATTTTGACACGTTCTATCTATCACCATTCTTAAGAACCTTACTATTCAATATGCGAGCATTATTTTACTACCATGGATTAAACAGATAGCGCGTAGTGGCCATATTTTTCCAATTAAAATTCACTAATAACATTTCGAAGCATTTACTACTTCAAATAACAAAGTTTGCCTTTTGGCCGACCTTATACGTCAAGACTAACCATTACCGAAGAAAACAAATAGAAGTGTACTCTGTATAAGATTATAAAAAAATAATCCCTCTCAACCACTCCTCAAGCGAGACCGGGCTATTCTAGTTGTGGTGGTATTTTAAGTCAAGGCTACCAGCCGAGTTGTCATAACCTAAAAAACAAAGGGGTAAACCAGTCACTGGCAACGCACAGCTGATGCAAGCGGAGAACGATACACCTGTTTACTAAATATAAACTGTGCAACCAGCTACCGCTGTTTAAATTTCATAGACACAGCTGTCTGCCCGTATCTTCTTCTTCTTCCATCCGAAAAAAACATAAGAAAGGTTATGTTTTTCTAATGGACCGATAAAGCCAATGTTTTCCCAATAGGCTTTTGTGGATTGACACGTTTCAGTAGATTTTATGTCTTCTGTGCGTTTACCTACAAAGGAAAAATACTAAAACGATTTAAGAAAGTTGCAAAAACAGTGCACAAACTATCTATAAACGTGTTATTTTTTAATTTTCGGGTATAAAAACGGTATAAAAAAATCAATTTTTCTCAAATTTTGGAACTATCTAGATGTTTTATTAAATAATACTTCAAATTTGAAATCTAAGACTTCAGGATTACGGAGTAAATAAAAAAAGTAATAAGTCCGACAGCGGTCAGGTTTTGTTTTCATTTTTTTCAGTTCACCGTAAATTTACTACTAAATTCCTACTGTGGTTTGAGTTTTAATTGTTGTGAATCCTCTAACATTGTATGATCAAAATCAGATGAACCGATTTTGAGATATTTGATCAATTTTATATTTACAAGAGCTCCTGAACCGGATTTTTCGGAGCATATATGCAAGTAAATGTTTATCAATATCGTTGAAGCAAATTTTGAGAAAATCGTTTTTTTATTTAAGAATGGGTTTGAAAACAACACTTTTTTTAATTAAAAATTGATCACGAAGGAAAATCTGTCTTTCGTTTAGCCTCGAACGATGCGCACACGTTTTAACAAAGACACAGACAAGTAAAACAAAACACTGACAACCATGGAAAACTGTGGATCTATTTCCTCCACGATCACCATACCATTTAATATAAACGAATAGAAGTACAATACCATTATAAAAAGCGTGCTTGATATCAGTGGCTATCTGTCGCTATGCACGTTGCAAAATACAAAGGCAGGAGGGAAGAACTTTGAGAAAATACAATACTAATATTTGTTCAACTGTAGCTGAACACTCTGCCGCAAGATGCCACCAGCAGCAAGCGCTCACATCTCACATAAGGGTTGTAATTCTTGTGTTTTTTATTCAATGACTATACTAGTATATACTTCCTACAATGAGAAAATAAAAAAGATCAATCTGAACTTGCGCGCCTCAAAGTCATAGACAGCAGTTTATGCCGTAAGCTTTACAATTTCCTTCAACGCCGATACTTCGTTAGTCTAACGGAAATATATATATATATATATATATATATATATATATATATATATATATATATATATATATACATATATACATATATACATATATACATATATACATATATATGCTGCGTTGAAGACAAACTCGCTTCAGTAGTTGGTCCTATAAGTGGTCCTATAGACCTTATAGACCTTGCGAAGGAAATTCGAACACTCACGAAGGACATAAAAAAAACTGGCTCATTTAGTGACTGTTCAAGTGCAAAAAAGCTTAAAATGTAGGTAACACCAGCTTCCGTTATATATATAATACATATATATATATATATATATATATATATATATATATATATATATATATATATATAAAACGGAAGCTGGTGTTACCTACACTTTAAGCTTTTTGCACTTTTAAACAGTCACTAAATGAGCCAGTTTATTATGTCCTTCGTGAGTGTTCGAATTTCCTTCGCAAGGTCTATAGGACCACTTATAGGACCAAGTACTGAAGCAAGTTTGTCTTCAACGCAGCAACATGTGGGGACATGCGTTATCTTGCAGCCGTTCGACAATCTACGCCGTTTGTTTTGAATGACGCAGCGCAGGCGGTGCAGGACCTGCTGCATCTATGGTCTCCCCTCTACAAGCGTAGTTCACGAGTAGGACACTCTTTTGATCCCCAAAACACTGTAACCATAACCTTGTTGACGCTCTTGGTTTTGATGGGGATTGACAATGAAGGCGTTCTATTGACTGGCATTCACGTTACAATAAACCTCGCTTGCCTTTAAAACTTCGATAGGACTGACTTTATCGCATTCAGAAAGTGTATTACACTACGAACCTCGCATTTGGAGGATCGTTAATATTGTCACATATTTTAAAGATTCACAAGTAAACAAGTGAACGTCTGTAGTGGTTCGCTGTTAGCGCGAAGGGTTGAAAGATCCATGACACTACAAGTGCGGTTACTGAGCGGGTCGTAAGATCAAAACGTTCTTTACTTTCCGAACGACTTCGCAGTCACGTAACACGTAACAGTATGTAACTGAGCGTTGTTCATACAACTTGGAGTTAAATTTGAACTGCAACTGTGCAAGTATAACTGTAACTTTTTGAAAGGATACGTGATAGTATGGTTCATCAAGGCCCAAAATAGTTACAAAAGTAACAACCACGCACGCGCAGTTGCAGTTGTAGAGAGAGAACCTTGTTATCAAATTGTCTCGTTATCACTGAAGGATTAATGCAATTTTGTGGGTGGGGTGGTTGGTTGGATGATTCAATTTAAAAGAGGGTCGCCTAGGGGATGACAATTTTTGAATAATACCTTCAAAACTAGCACTAGTAATCTGTTTTCAAACGCATGTAAAATAAATAAACAAATTTATTCCACTTTGGGCAGAAAAGTTTTTCTTTGATTCCTAATTTAACTTTTTTTTTACAGGTTACTACAGGAACGTTAATTTATTTGGATCGCTGTTATTTTGGCTGTTACGTTAATTAACTCCTTGACTGTGATTCGCTCATTAACAATACCTTTAGTTGTGCACATTACAGTACAGACCACATTTCCGCCTGAAATATTCTTAGATTCCCCCCACGTGATTCTAATTTTAACCATTGTTGATTTGCCACGGATTCCCGCAATCTTCGACAGTGCCAGATCCGTCTGTGTATAAGTTTTCGCAGTAATACTTATGGCATGGCATCAATCTAATTGGACTGGCATAAAGTATAGGCGTTAAGAGAAACAAATTAAAAACTGAATACAAATAAAACAGCGAGTTGTATTAATGGCAATGAACTTGACCAAGAACAAATGAACGGTTAGATTTTAATGTCCTCCTAATTAGTAAACTTGGCCTGGCAATGTGTCTTAATTTTAGTGGGTAATTATAAAAGCCGACCGGGACATTGACTTTGAACCTTTTCATGGTTGTCTGCAGTTTGTTTACGGACTATACAACAACCGTTTCTGAAAACTCAAAAGCACGATGACACCGCGAAAAGTGTCGAAAGTGTCTTCGGCGACGTTAGTTGGAATGCACACACTTTCTCACATTCGATTACGTCTCCAAAAGATACCGTTTACAATCGTATCGACGTGAGTATATTTTACAATCTGATTTCGCTCAATACAAAATGGTTCATAATACAAGACATTAGCAAATTTTTCATAAAAGAAATTTATTGTCAGAGAAAATATGTCAAGAATTGTGTTTTATAAAAAAAAACAACCCTTTTCTACTGTGCAGTGTAAGTAGGAGCTTCCATTTGTCCGTGTTCCCCCTCCCCACAGTCCGGGATTTTCATTCCCGCCCACAGAAGGAATAAAAATTTGCTATACTGCGTTTTGGAATAAAAATTCCACTGTGTTATTTGACTTGAGTCAACCCAAAGATTCAAAATTTGATAACAATTTGGGAATCTAAGACACGGTTAAGACTAATCGAAAGGGGGCAAGAAGTTTGAAATTAGTACTTCCTATAAGGACGATTCCAAATTAGTAGAGTTCTGTATCACCTTAAGCACCAGTGGAGAGGGTATTTTTGGTCATGCATATCCGATCAACAGACAGAGGTACTTTAAATGTTACTAATGTTAAAAAAGCTTACTGAACATTAAGTTAAATACCAAATTTGCTTGTATTGACTTCTATGACCTGATTAAAAACAACAATAAATTTTTACAGAAAATCTGCAGGAAAATGTTCTACCGCGTTGGAGCTGGGATACAGCATCTGTAGACTGTGCATTAATATTTTCATTTTCCTAATAAGTTTTGAAAATCAGTTTAATTATCAGTGTTTTGTTTGCCTATTAAGTAAAATTACTCTCTCTCTCTCTCTCTCTCTCTCTCTCTCTCTCTCTTTCTTTCTGTTTTGTGTGTATGCGCGCGCGCGTGTGTGTATGTGTTGGAAATTCGTTTCATGTGCGAAACAGTTGCGTGCCGTTGATTATTTAAAACGAATCGGCCTGCATTATGGGCTTCGAGCGTGAAGAATGTGTTTTGTCAGAAGGCGCAATAAAGCTGATATCTCTGTCATGAAGGAGGGGACCGATTGCCCTCCCTCGCCCTCGCCCTTCAAAACATCTGGTTTCTTTCTCCGCGCTCGCTTTGCAGTCTATTACTTTTTATGGCGATTTTAATTTTCTCGCAGCCGGAAGTTTCTAAATTACAGAGCACTGCAATCATGGTGGCTGTGGTGCAAAATGTGTTCGCTCTGTGAACGTAATGTCCTGGTTAAAATCAAAGTGGCACTGGAAATGGAGAACATCTCAATAAAACCAATTAGTGTACAGAAACGCTGGGAGACTTTAATGCCGTATGTACTTTCCAGAATTTTAGCGATTTTTTTTTTTAATAACTACTGGTGTGTGTTCGCGTGCGTGCGCTCGTGTGCTTGTGCTCTATAATTCAAATAAAGAATAGAAAACAAAATGCGATAATTGACGTTTAAAGCTGCATCAGTTAGCTTTATAAATAGATTGACAGTGTTCGTTACCCAACCACCCATTTCAAATCGGCGGTCAAATAAATAATAAATTAAAAAATCGGTTTTACCTGTCGTAACCGGCGTTAAACACTGTATCGATACAAAATGATACCGAAGGCGATCAGGGTTAGTTTTTGTATTTCATGAAGTTTGAATATCTTCAATTAAGATTTTAACACTGATAACGATGGCATATAACTTTTAAATTTCCTTGAAAGTGGGTCTATAAAATGTAAAATTATGAATTTTAAAGAAGTCATTCTATGTTTATTGTAGTTCTATAGATTTTATTGTAAAGTACGCCTACGAATATGTTCACGTACCGAATATGTTAATATTACAAAACGTGCGCACATACCCTATTTCTACTTCCTCTCATTTATTAGTTTGTGGAACTATCGACGGCGTTCTGGTTACGTCACTTATATAACACAGCACGAACAACCTACAAGTTGCTTATAATTTTAAACTGAATTTATTATCAGCTATTAACTGTTTATTGATGTGATTAATAGTTTTATCGTACCCCCGACAGCAAATGACGTGGAAGGAGTCGGTTTCTCAAGGTCATGTCGTCATGAGCAAAGCGAAGGAAATGAATGCCTTCAACTTTGATCCTTTCCCGAGACAAACCTTTCCGTACGACACCATTCATTTATTTTATTGCTTCCTTGAAACAGAATGCCAGCGTGTTAAATAATAGTTACGGGTTTTATTGTGGCCAAGCTGTCTGTTGCTGCGAAGTACTGCATTAACTTTCTGACTTCGGAAACAGAGGACGCAAAGCAAAATCGTGCATGTAGCAGTCAAAAAACCGAGAACCGGAGTATTTTCATAATTGGCTAATCAGATTTCGCTCAAATATTAATCATGTATGAAAACTTGGAATTCAAATATACCAAATTGAGACTAATTCCATCTGCACACAGAACTTCACTCAAGACTGAGGGCATTAAGGCCCTCCGTACACGGAGCTTCAAGTAATACTACGGTCATTAAAGGTTCACCTAGAGCTTCACGCAGACTGTAAGCTGGCGACATTAACTGAAGCCTAGGCACACACTCGTATTTTGAAAGATTTTTCCGATTTTCTGGGTTTTGTCCGGCTATATATTGTTTTTGAGGAAATAAGTGAATGAACGAAAATGTTTGCATTATTTATTCTAACATATTTGATATTAAATACTTATAACCGTTGGAAACTAATGCTGAAACAAATGACACTTACTAACCGCGAAAACATTGAAGAAATTTCGAACTTTGTAAATACTGTACAGTGAAACTATTCACCACCTGAAGATCATAGACACACTGCTGACGCAAGTTCGCAATTTGAATTTCATAAATAAATCAATCAAACAGTATCGGGAGACACGAGACAAATTGGAGCGTAGCGAACGAGCGCAACAAACAATCTGTCAGTCGAGGTCATGGACAGGCAGGTGAATTGATTTAATGTACTCGTGAATCGTATTCTTACACTTACACAGCTGATCAAGTCGAGAGTCTGGATCACGAAAGTTCCTAACCTTTTCATCACTGAGTATCAGTTGATATTTCTATGGAATGAACCAAAGTAAAGCGAGAAGGAATTGATAAAAATTATATTTTGGGAGTTTTTAAGTTTTCTGAGCGAAAGATGTATGCTTAAGTAAAGTAAATGCAGAGAACATGTCATTATTTTGGACTGATATAAAATACAAGCTCTCTTAAACTTTGCTGTGCTTCAATCAATAAAAATAAAAAAAAGGTTTTAGAAATTCAGTCTATATTTTTTTGGGAAACCCTGGTCTAGACTGTACTAGACAATTTGTAACACTGCAACACTGCTGACGGACGTTATACAATAGTTAAGCATCAGTTTTGGACCCTTGGCCAAGAGTCCCGACCTGTATGTCCTGGTGAAATAAGGAAATGGTAGCGAAAGTACTAAAAACCTATACAAAAATCCACGCTACGTTGCAAATACCCAAGTTTCAAATTTGGACGGCGATTTGTACAAGTGATTCAAAACAAAACAAAAAATTATTCAATTGGCAGTGATAAGAAAACGGGCCACTGTGAAAGATAATTGTCCAAAGATTTGTGAACAGTAGAACGTTTTCTACGAGATAGTGGGATGACAAAACTCCAAAAGTACCGGAGTTTTGCGGACACTATCCTTTGAGCGGCTGAGTAGCATCTGCGATTGCTGGCTTTTGTCAAGTTTTCTTCTCAGCTGAAATAAGTAGGTGTTAGTTCCATATGAAGAAGTGCATGTAGAGGAAGATTCAAGAAGTAGGCCTACCGCCAGAATGAAGAGATAATGCACACATCCAGTATGTGTGCAGCGTTGGAGTTTTTAAAGCAGGAAGAAGTCTTAATCTAATGAAATTTATTCGCAAATCTATAGAAACCAGAAGATCTTTTAATTTTCGACTGTTTTGTTTATACGTGGCTACATAATGTTCAAAGACCCACCGCAGTGTGAAACTGCCACAGAACAATAAATAATGCAATATGCACAACTGGATTAACGCTATTGTTGGCAGTCCTCCCCCCGCAATAGAATATTTGATGGAATATGTAGTTTCCGGGAAAAAATACTGCAAGTCCGGACGTTTACCAGGTCGGCGAAGCACTCTTCCAGTTCGGAATGGAGACAAGTAAGAAATTCGTTTGTTTTTTAAAATTTGGTTGGATTCCTCCCATCTCTGTTTCATAAAATTGATGTATTCTGAATAATTGTTCTGTAATGAGTGGTCTTCCTTAATGTTCTGCCGAACAACAATTTTGGACTTGTATTTACGGTGGGAACCATAATTTCTCAGATATCCATTGTTAAAATCAGAAAAAGAAAGCACCAATCAGGATGTCGTTATTGTGTACAGGAGATGCGACGTGGTACGCCTGCATGCAGTAATGCCTGAGCAAGTGCAATAATCTAGCGTACATTATACCGGAGATATTCGAGCACTGTGAATCAGTCAGAAGCGAAAATTGGTTTACGGGAGAATTGTGAAGAGGTTCGCAGGCGTAGGATGTTTGAAAGCCGGGAGAGAAGTTCGGGAATTTAGCGTGTTTCTCGGTGTTAGTAAGCGGAACTAGTTGTGTAACTCATGTTGTTTAGGCTATGATAAATGTACACGAAAGGGGAAAAATAGAATAAATAAATACATCAAGTTTCACAGGATTGAGAAGCACTCGTGATGTACCAGGAGAGTGGCGATGTCAATTTCTGCTTGAAAGGTATTGCACGTATCCGTAAGTTGGACAAAATTGCTTGCGCTAAAAAAAAAATCAGGAAAGCGTAACTTGTAATGTGTAAAAAATAAAAACTAAAAACACGATGATTATGAACAGCTGATTTTAAACAAACCAATGTGAATACATCTGAACAGTACAAAACCAAAACGAAGTGCAACAGATTTTATTCACTATCTGTTTTTACTTATTAGCGAATTTCCAAGAGGAAAATTAGTCAACTTTGTTCGCCTTCTTTTCTTCTTGCAAAAGTGTCAGTAAATCTTTTGATTAAAAATACTTTTGGCGTTTTATCATACTCCTCTCAAGTAGCAAAAGACCTGTTGTCAGAAAATTGCTTGTGTAAGCAAATCTTCCATGACCACATATCTCCGGACCCCATAACATAATTGAGGAGAAGAGATAGGTTTGACGCGAGAGAACTGAAACAGCTTTAATGTTACGCAAGGTGTAATAATTTACTTCGTAGGTGATTCGCAGTCTATTCATCCTAAGATACTCACTAGGTACAGCGTGATTCACTGTTACAAATGACATGATACCGTAAAATTGCAGTACCCATTTTCACCGATACCGAAAAGTATCTTATTTCCGTCTAAATTCCCAGAGCTCGAAATGTATTCTGTACAACCACCAAAGAAACCGTTGTTAGTCCCGTCCCATAGCCTGTACCGTATCCTAAACTGATAAACAAACACGTTATCTCCCCCAATCCTCCCGCTCTGTCGGCCACTCCCTTAACTTGCGCCCTGGCATGATAACCCTAACCTTACCGTAAACTTTCCACCCTAAACATTCAGGATATCTAAAACCTGGATGTCTTACAATATTTAGACTGAGTCAATGGATCCATGACTCATGCCTCGTGATAAAACAGTACACCAAATTTTGACAAAATGTAGTCGAACAGCTGATTTCATTGAAAAACGTAAACTAGCACAAGATTATGTTTCTGAAATAATAATAATAATATACAGTATTACAAAAAAAAATCTCAAACTCTCTCATACTGAATTATTTTCCACATAAAAGAGATTCGGTGAGTTATAGAGATCTGCCAAAATTCTTAAATTATTATCGTTAGACTTTCCTAAATGAAAATTCGTCTTACATGAAAATTCAGTGTACCAAATTTTAAATAAAATGTACTTAAGGTTCGTGAGAAAATAGGAAATACAAAAACCCCAGCGGCGGTCAGGGATCATTTTATTTTAAGTTTATAAAAACTATAAATTACAACAGTATCCACTAGTATTAAAAACGTTGGAAGTATAAAAACATTGAATTAAATAAGCAGTCTTTTTACTATATTTGTTTTTTCTTTGAGTTACCTTTATGTTCTAAGATAAACGTTATCGATAGGTTGATCATTAGTTCCGGTTTTCCGGGACAGTCCCGGATGTTGGGTCGATGTTCCGGAAACTCGTTAAGAAGTCTTGGATTTGTAGACTGAAGGAAAACGTTTACGTAACTTACGGTGATCAATGTGATGTCAAAGATCATATTAAATCTAAGAAACATTTAAGCGTTGTTTCTGAATTGCTTCTAGCACATCGATGAGTAAGTTCTACCAATGAATACAGAATCTATTCTATATACTGTCCTATTATATTACCTA
This sequence comes from Callitettix versicolor, assembly GCA_022606455.1. Classification (NCBI taxonomy): domain Eukaryota; kingdom Metazoa; phylum Arthropoda; class Insecta; order Hemiptera; family Cercopidae; genus Callitettix; species Callitettix versicolor. The sequence continues at coordinate 53,295,094 of CM040185.1, read as the reverse complement.
CTATTCTAGTATATTATATACTAGAATATAGATTCTGTATTCATTGGTTCTACCTACAAACGAATCAGGTAAAAATGAACTTATTGCAAATGGAGCAGCTAGCTTTTCACGCTGCTAAACTTAGGGTTGACCGGGAAAGTCCCGGATTTGGGCTCTTGTCTCGCTAATCCCGATCAGTTTTCAAATATAGCAGTAAAATATGCAAAATAATAGCAAAATTTCTGTTATTGAACCAAAAATCATATTTTCTCTTCCTTTCTGTTTTATTTACGATAATTTGTTCGAAAACACGACAAATTAACATAGCTAGTTTTTAACAACATAACCTAAACTTATTATAGCCTATCAGCTGTTAAATGGAATCAGCTGATCGTTACGAATTAATATAAAACAACTGATCTTTTACTATAACTACCAATATAAATATGTGCACTCGCATCACGGGACGTGCAAAATTCAACATCACAACCGGCCCTAAAATATTACACATATCAAAAGTACTAAAAATTGAAATAAAATTAAACTGCAGTGATTAAGATTAAATTTGGCCGGCTATTTGTGCACAAGCGATTCAAAATAAAATATTAATCCGGTTGGTAGTGATAAGCACACCACCGAAAGTTCGAATCAGAACATTTCCACACAGCTGGAAATGGAAAAAATATTTTCGAGTGAAGAGACAAAAGTTAAATGCGAGAAACTGCAAGAAGCTTGTTATGCAATAGTCTTTGTCGCATTTCTGTGAAAAAATAAAAATAAACAAAAATAATTCTACAAAAAGGGAAATGGTTTGTGAACAAAAGTTTGGTTAATTTTTCAAAAGTAAGAATAATATTTAATTTACTACGGTTTTATTTAATCTCAAATAGATAAAACATTTCAAAAGGGGTTTAAAAATACGTTTTCCTAGTAATAAATTCAAAATTTTCCTGGACTTTTTTGTTTTGTGAGGTGTTTTATACATACACCGGTTTCACTCTTTGGAACTAAGGCAAGCCCAGCTAAAGCTAACCACAATTCTCGCTCCTTAGTCTGTACTTAAACTAATCAGAAAAAAACATCGATTACCACCGAATGTATTACAGCGTTTATAATAATTCAGAAGAACTATTCTCAACTGTGTTTTGAACTGTACGAAAAGAACTGTAAAAAAGAACAAAGCACAGATTAGTTAAGTTCTATAGATACAATATGATTGGAGTAGTAAACCTTCAAAGTCGGCAAAGAGATGAAAGGGTTCTTCTAGAATTTAAAACAGTAGTTTTATTACAGGTTTGTTGTTAATAATACAGATGAATGTATGCATATTTTGGAATCTTTCAGCAATAGTTTTTCTTATTATTAGTTCAAATTAGTGTTACTGTGTTATTCAGTTCAATTTTCAAAATTAGTGTCAAAATATAGACACACATTCTTTAAATTAACCTTTAAACAGTAAGCATTCGTAATTTTTACGACCACGTAAATGAATGATTGTTCGTTTACCCCAGTGTTGTGACCTTGAATGGTGAAAGTCGCTGTACCATCCCCCCTCCCCACTCACCATTTAATCGACCCTCCGATATTGTCCGATGCGTATTCAGTGTCTATAAATAAATTTTACGAATACTTAGTTTTGTTTTTAAGAAAATTTGCATTAAAGTGTTATAAAATGTTTTGTATAAAAGTATATCTCCAGGCTTTGTTCGTAAAAAAGAAGAATTGACCACAAACTATTGCTAAAAGCCATTTTGTGGCGAATACCATGGAAAAGCACGCACTGACTGCTTGTAAAAACATGTGGGAGAAATTGTCAAAAAACATGAACCAAAGTGTGACAAAAACAATTTTATAGTTGTGTGTTCTTTTTATAAAGAACGAATATATTTATATATAAAGAACATAACATATATTTATGTTTAAAAATATAAATATAATATCAGTTATCAAAAATACCATAAATTCATTTATAACATTAGTAATTTTATTTGGTTCAGTTATTATTGATAGATAGTATGTAGTCAGTTAGAAATATTTTAATTTTTGGTTTTCCTTGATATTAATTTTTTTTCACCATGTTTTTCTGCTAACAACGAAGTATATTAATCATAAAAGTATATTTGGATGTTTTTTTCATTATAACCTAAAAAATTTATTTAAAATCAATATAGTCGTAAATAGTATCAGGGGTAGCAATACGAATGGTTAGTGTGTAAAGATTAAATGTGAATCCACACAGAGTCTCAGATTTTTTTCATGAAAATTATGGTCACCGTAATTATAGGTTTACTCAACATTGAAGCTTTTCCTACGAAATTTGGGAGGCAGCGCGGCAGAAATGGCAAAAAAGACCCTCCAAAACCGGCACGTCCGATCACTTTGCCCATTAAATATTAATGGCAAAAAGAGAAAATTTAAACATCTGTTTTTACTCCTAAGCACGATTCGTTTCCCGACTAAAAATGTAAAGCTTTATAGTTTATACGTCGTAAATAATACCGCAGCACTCAGTCCAAACTACTTAAAAAGAAAGTAGAAAGTTCATGTAGAGGGATGGCAAGTAAGGGAGTGGTCATGTCGCCTAAATGCCCGACCCTAAAAGGGCGAGAGATGTTAAATCACTCGGGTTAAAAATTTTAGAGCTCGAACCTTCTGGAGCCCTTTGTTCGCGCCAACATCTGTTACAAATTATTTTCATCGCTTCTAGAGAAGTCCACTGCGCAAAATAGAACCTGCGCATTTCCTTGAGGCCTCTCCAACACTTCACAACTGATTGTTGACAAAGCTTTTCCAATGACCGCAGAAACACGTTTGTGGAACAAACTACGCTTTAAATGTGAAAACATATAGCCTAAATAGGCAACGGAAATTGTTAAGGTTTGGAGGTAATGTTAAATGGTTTAAGACTAAACGCTTCAAATGCAATTTAAATTATTGTAGGCGGACATTGTTATCAAATGTCAGTTGGAAAATGAGCTACCATCACAGTAAGACCAAGTCCTAATGTCTATATCACTTTTATGACCTTAAAGGGTCTTTAAAAAAGTTTTATATATTACATTTAACCTTGTGTGTGTGTGTGTGTGTGTGTGTGTGTGTGTGTGTGTGTGTGTGTGTGTGTGTGTGCGCGTGTGTGTGTGTGTGTGTGTGTGTGTGTGTGTGTGTGTGTGTGTGTGTGAGTACGCTCACATTCGTAATTTTCATTTGATTCAAACTTAATACTAAAATCGATTTTCGTAATACCTCGAACAAGCTTGTTAACCAGCAAATTTCGTTCAACACTTTCAAAATGGCAGCCATTTAAAATTTTTAAAAATTCGTAACTATTTTATTGTAAATTTGAACATCTGATTTAACTATTGTAATCAGCGTTAAATACTGCATAATTGGCATTTTGAATATCTACAATCCATTAAGGAATTTAATTTGACGGCGGTCGAGGTTCGTTACGCATTTGCAATGCAATTTGAAAATTAAAAATGCTAATATATGCATATTTAACGTTGTTTATGATAGTGAAATCAGTGTTTCAAAAAGAGTGGGTTAGATTAAAAAACATTACTTTTGGAAATCCTTATTCATAACGTCAGCGAGACGGCCTCATGTCGTGATTATTTACTAATATCATAGCGTAAAATATTTCCCCCTTGCATATTAGGCTTTACGTTTTTTTACATTTATAGATTATTCGATCCGTGCTCAAGTAATTTATAACAAACGATTTGGTTGCTATGGTTACTACAGTGTGGCTAATTTTTGTGTTTAGAATGGAATTTGAAACAGCTGCCATTTTGAAACGGTCGAACTGATTTTGTTGAAAAACCAACTTGTAAATTATCATTGTTGGAAATTCACTTCCATCACGCTAGCGAGAAAGCCACTGTTATTTTTAAGTAAAATCCTAACGGAAAACATCATTGTAAACCAAAACCAAAGTGTAAAGCTAAAATTGTAACGAACGTTCCCCAAAATTATAAACAATATATTTTCCAGAGGGAATGGTCGTTCGTAGGCATGTTTCAGGGAAGTTATTGTTGTTGAAAGTTTGTTTTACAACCAATAAACCTGTCAGGCAAGTCCAGTTAGGGCTGAAACACCTTATTGAAGCGCCCACACAATTATTTATGAACAAAAGAGTTTATCTCAATTAATTAAGTGCACCATGTGGATCCGTGCAAGCGGAAGGGTTATTTTTATGTGAGCAGAATGTTCAAAAGGATCGGACCCCTTTTTGTAACGAACTGTTTTACATAGAAAAGTGAAACGTTGGGAATGTCTTTGAACAAACAGGATTTTCTTTTAAAGAACTACTTTCTGCTGAAGTTACTGTAAGATCAAGATTAACTACAAAGAGATTGAGACCTGATGGGATTAGTACAGGAGGAAACTGGGGTTGTACTTAATCCCCCACGGCTGGGTAGACCAAGTGCAGAAATGGACCTGGAAAGTGGAACTTGGGAAAGAAGGAAACTAAGGTTTCACTAAATCCTATGGAATTCAGGTGAGTCGCAGTAGCAAGTAATGCTGGTAATGCTGGGTGGACAAAATGCAGAAGTGGACCTGGAAAGTGAGGACTTGGAAAGAAGGAAACTGGGGTTTCACTAAATCCTATGGAATTCACCAGCGGTGAGTCGCAGTAGGCAGTGGAAATGCTGGGTGAACCAAGTGCAGAAGTGGACCTGGAAAGTGAGAACTTGGGATACTTTTCTTGACGATAAAAAATGAACCACAACTTCTACGTTTACATTTTAAAATGTTGAGTCTATCTTAACACCAATACTATTTAAAAAGTCTACGTGAAGACATAGTCAAATATGTGTACCGAAACCGTAGGCAAAGCCTTGTGAATTCACACCAGTATCCGTCTGTCTTTCGGTAAATCACATGTACTCGTAAACGACGTGACCAATCACTATAGTTTAATGAAAGTGGTCTTTGTGACGGCCCAAATGCATGACAAAATTATAAGGGTGATGACGGAAAATATTTTGCAGCAAAATTATGTTTTACTTTTATTTACCTGGTATGGGTTGTCATTTGCAACTAGGAGTAATACGGGTTCCGAATATGGCTGGTTTGGACATGTCAGATGGGAAAAATCCAGAAAAAAATTTAAACTTGGTTTGTAGCAAAACCAAAAGTTACTTTTACAAGTGAATACATAATATTCTGTATTCATTGCTTTTACGACGCTCGACCTTTCACAGTGCGAGTAAAAGGTCGTAAGAGAGCTTCACCTTTTACTGGTGAATCCTAAGTATTGAACACATTTTTATGTTTGGACATCAAATTCGTTGAAGAAAACGGTACTCTCCTCGTTGCACCAGTGCAGAAAATCGCTAATCAGGAGATCTGGTCCTTATTCATTGACCATTTAATTGTATTTTAAACTATTTAAAAGTTACATTCATACTTTTAGAACGCCCTGAATTCATTAACATGATTTACCGAATTAAATTTATCGAAATTGTTGTTGAAGATGACTGTCATATCCGAAACGCATATAAAAAAGCGTGTTCACAGTAGTATTAATACATTATTAAGCGCAACCATTAAAAAAAGTTTGACATTCAATGATTCAACTGTACACAGTTATATAACAATATAAGCCTAAGAAGGTCGTTGAACTCTACCATATGTGCAGAGAGGCTGCGCGTTGGTCTATTTCGTTTTGTTCATTTTAATCTTATCAGAATATGTAAACAAGTGTTACATTTCTTTCCTTGGAGTTTAAAAACAAACGAGAGTAAACGCACGTTCCTACTTCTTGAAATTTCTTTTTTGTTTGTCAGTGTTGCCAGATTGTGGAGTTTTCTCCCCGAAATGGGGAAATTTTAGGTTCGTGGGGAAAAGTAATAATTTTTTATTACTGGAAAAATTAAGGAATAGTACATCGAGTATTAACCCTTTCAGTGCCGGTCATTTTTCTGTATGCATTACTCAGAAGTGCCAGGTATTTTTTCGCATAGTGTACTCAAAAGTGCCGACTCGATTTTCTGCTTTTTTTTAAAGATTTTGTTTTTTTAGTTATGTGGTAAGTTATTATCCGATGATCTTGCGATGTGGTAAGGTAAAGAATCGATGATTCTTTGTTTTTCTTCTGATAAACCTATCAGTAATATCTAGTATCTAAAAACCCCTATTAATCTACCAAAAAAATTATACAAAATAGAATTTTGAAAAAATTTCATCTTGCTTAAAGAAATCAGGCAGAAAAAAACATATAACCTAAAACCTTATACATTACTCATAGCAGAATGTGTTCACTACATGTGGTAAAAATGTTAGGCCAATGTCTTAAAAAAAAAATTATACTACTTTTACACAAAACTGAATAACCCTGAAACAGCTGATTAATTGAACAAATTGGGTTAGCACTCGATGTTGATCTGTGCATTCATTTTACATACTATATTTATGTGAAATGAAAAAAACCTATCCTTCCGTAGCCGATTGATATTAAAAAAAGTAGCAATAATTTTACTTTTTAATTTTTTAAAGATTTTGTTTTCTTAATTTCTAGCGACATGGATGTTGGCATTCTCGCACTTTCTCAAATCTCTGGTCTAACCGAATGTTGGCACTTCTCGCATGTTTTAAAACGTCATGTAAAACAGGATGTTGGCACTAAAAAGGGTTAAGCGTATATATTTTTTTTTCGTAAAGAATGATCTTTTTGTTGATTCCAGTAAGTTTGGAACTGCAGATTATTTGAAATCCGGCGACTGTAATTCTCTAGCAATACAATACACCGTTTCCTTACACACTACCCAAGCCAAGAGTCGTTCTTGACAGTTACTACTTTATTGTAGTCATTAGACAATATTAGTGATGGGCTTAAGAGCAGTTAAGTAAAGGAACAGTGAACAGTAGCAGTGATTTGCAATGAGTATAGTCAGTACAAATCACTGTACTCATCGCGGAAATCTGCATAAACTGGTATTTAAAAGTTTTTAATTCCTTTGAAAATGTGAAATGTATTAGACGGTGGTTACTGTTCAATTTCGTCTTTTCAAAATAATTTAAAACGTTAATTTAAGCAGATTTTAAAGGTCAGAAAAGTGTAAAATAAAAAACACTTGTTTACTTTTTTCTGTAAAAACGCTTCCAATATAGCCTATCGGCGAAACAGCTGCGCGCTACGATTATTTTTCAAAAAAAACCTATTTCGGTTTTTTTATCGCATCACGTAACTTACATATAGGCCTATTTAACAAAGCAAAGTATGTTTTTTGACCCTGCGATCTGTTAGTTCAAGTTCAACCACTTTTAACATGTAAATAAGGTCCTTATTTGATTTTATTGAGCTCATCGCGTCATCTCGTTCAGAACTGTTTCCCCCCGTGGTCCTCCACCTCCAATGCACAGGACGTATTTGGAAACTTGATTTTACTGAACAACATTTTTTTTAAAAAAACTTATTTACGATGCTTTATAAACTAATGTAGATCGTAAAACAAAATGGCGCCTAAATCCATCATCATAATGTTTTCGGCGGTAATTTCCGCATATAACTCTTCACGAAAAATACTTTTAAAAATGAAACGACATACAATGTTCCACTAGCATGTTTCCTGTAACTAAGTTGCCGTACGTCCCAGTTTTGAGCTCTGGTTCCGGCATTGTCAGCGCCTAAACAATGCAGGAACTGAGTTACACAATCTAGTTCCGCTTTTTTAGAAATATTTTATGAAAAATAAGAATGCATGAATTGTTTGACAACCTAAATCAAAATTCATTGAACTTTTTATTTTAACTTGTTTGAGTAGCAACATTACACAGAAGTCTTAGAAACTTGAATCAACGTACATTCAAAATACTAAAAAAAACGCGTACTACTTCCGAGCAGTTACGAGTACAGCCGAACAATTACGAAGTTTGAATGAAAAGAGAACTTTAATAGTAGTTATGCATATTAGACCTAAAATGTTATTTTAAAAAATATTTATTTTTGTGGGTACTAAAACAGTCTATTCTTGGAAGCGGAACTTTCAGGCGTCCCACAGCTGATCGTAACGATTTCTTACTTTCTGTGTACAAATATCGTTATCTAACATAAACGTTTTACAATTATTAAAATCTACTAACTGATTTTAATAAACAAAATCAGGTTCGTTGTAGGTGGATTGCTAATGAACGCATTACCGCACATTGCAACCGTTCACTTTTGAAATTCACTGAAAACATTGTAAGACACTGAAGTACTGCACGAGACTGCTTTGTCTCGTAGAATATGGGGGATATTGCGCATCCTTAACATATAACGGGACTGTCCCTCCCAAAGCGGAAAGTACGGTCACCCATAACCTATTTTTTGTAGTTTGTGTTGTTGTTTTAGTAACGTGAGGTTTTTAATTGGTTTCTGCTAAAAATGTCGTCAAACCCACAGATTGCTATCTTGCTACAAATCAGATTTCAGAATCTATTGGATTTTGTTTATAACGAAGATGCACGACTCAGTTCGGTCGTTGAATATATATGGACTAGACGTACAGCCACCATTATAAAAATCGTGCTCAATATCAGCGGCGTAAGTCAAAGTAATTGGACTAGCTGCAGCTACGAACGCTGCAAGGACAGGGGGTGAAGTCGTTTGAAAATAGACAGTACTATTATCTATTTAGCTGTACCTGAATGCTAAATGCCACCCACTACTCGCATATCTCTCATATAGGTTATCACTCCAGTACTTTTACATTCAACGCTCCCTCCGTTGCAGCAACTTTGAAATAAAAGAATTTTACGGTTCGAAAGTAAATCAGAAAAGAACTGAAAAATAAACCCTGACCGACGTTGGGTTAGTATCTATTTACTTACGAAATGTATTTTTTTTTGCAGATTTGTTACACGATTTTAGTTAAGATTCTTGTCCTAAATCTGACAAACCGATTTTGAGAAAACAGGAAAATATTCTGGGTTTTCAACTGTTTTTTTTGAAAAATGAAAAACAACATTTTTTTTTTAAATAAACATAATTAACTTTTTTTAATATTTCCGTTCCCCGGATATACTGTGTCTGCTTTAACGGTGTTGTATGTAAAGAGTAAACTACTGTGCGAAAGTCTGAGCCAATCAATCAAGGTTCTTCCTCATGGCAGGCAAAGCCTTGGAACTACCCTCACGCATCAGCCTCGAGACTTTTGGCACCACAACGAGAACAGAACGTGTTTTACTCCCTCTCCGCAGGGTGCATTGTCTCGGAGATCTCAGACCTTAAAATACAATATTACTCAATCGTTTCTTTAAGGTCGAGATAAAATTAACAGTTCCATAATTAACCTCGCTTATCGGATTCAGAAGGTCACTGGGTGTGGTTCAAGCAGTGGCGTATCCAGTGGAGGGGGAACATTTCCCTCCCAAAAACTCCGGTGAAGATTCAGATGCGATACACTAAAAACTGACTTCCGTTATCAACAATTAATTATTGTTGAACGCTTAAAACTGTAGCGGGCGCGCAACAAAGATGGAGCACCGTACGATCCCAGAAGCACAACTTGTAACACGAGCGTCTAAGCATATTGTGTAAAATGAGTCTGTTAAACGCTTACACTGTAGCGAGCGCGCAACAAAGATGAAGCAGCGTAAGATCCCAGAAGCACAACTTGTAACACGAGCGTCTAAGCATATTGTGTAAAATGAGTCCGCACTTTCGACTGGATGACTTTGATGGGGAGGAGATAAAAAAAGCACCAATAGAAAACGCAATAAAAAACACCATAGGTGATCAAAAGTGACACGGTTATGTGTAGGATGTAAATTTGTATATGGTTCGTGCAGTTGAGGAGTTAACATTTTGTTTTATGCGAATAACAGCACAAAATGATTACCGATATAACTCGTCTATAACTAACCCTCCTTCCCCCGCAATATACGATAATGTTTATTTTATTTTTATTGTACAACTACAACTAAGAATAAACTTATCTAGTAGTATTCACTGAAATATAATAACATTAAGGAAAAATTGTTCCACTGAATAACTTCATCACTACAATAAGTCTTCTTTCTTTTAAACCTCCTCACAAAGTCACTGCTATTGAGTTTCTGTATCTCTGTTATTTTGTGTTGATATGGTTTAGAAGTCTCTTCTTGTGTCCAGCTGCAGTAGACCTTACCACTTCTTCAACATTTTCTATTCAAGGATCTCTATGAATATTGTCGTTTCTGATGTACCGCGGTGCGCCGATAGCTGTCCACAATCATTTGTTCTGGAACGTTTGCATAATTTTAATGTTGAACACTTTGGTGCAGCCCCATAACCGCAAACCGTACGTCCACACCGGTCTTAGTACTTGTTTATACAAGAGCAGTTTATTGTGTCTAATTCTGATCTTCTACCGAGGAGCCAATACATTTTGTTAATACCAATATCAAGTTCTTCTTTTTTCTTTTTTTTTCAATGTGTGCCTTCCAGTTTAATCTAGCGTCCAATGCCACGCCAAGTTACTTCACTTCATTCCTACAAGGAATTATTTTACAGTTAAGAAACACAGGCACTGCATTAATTCTTTTGTTTGTAAAGTTTATATTACATACGATAATACAGCACGATAATTAGCACAGAACATTTAATGACACTTTTGTCGCGTGAAGCTGCAACACTGAATTTGGCTGCCAGCTTTTTATTCAAAACTCAGTTTATTTCAAACCTCCATGGCGAAAACAATGGTATTTCTGTAAAGTGCATCAGAATGTTGTAGTCTTCGAGTATAGAGACGTTAGCGATATCACAGAACTGCTACTTTTTCACAGGCAGTCTGATTTCAAATATTTATAACAGTGAATGACTGAGTTTATGTGTTATTGTGATCTGAGATCTCGAGAGTCTGTTCAACCAATGCAATGTAATTTGAAAATTTTTAATAGACTACCAATTCAAATGGTGACAAGGCGAGACAGAAAATATTATCGTGACGCGATGCGATGATGGTATGTCTTTGATCACTGAGAAAGCATATCATGTATCGCTGTTACAAGCCTTAAGCCGAAAGTACAGGCTCATACTAGTTGCACAGTATGCGTAGACTCTTGTTTTTGTAGCGGTGTTGGTGACTCATCCCGCACATGCGCCCTCGGCATTGAATAACACAAGTGACGTTTACACATCATTTTTTTGGTTGATTAACGATCACAAACGTTCTGTTTGCGAACAAATACGCACATCTTTCAATAAAAGTGTAATATCCTTGCCGATTTTTAGATAAACGTTTCTCTTCGTTAACAATTTCAAGAAACTCACCGTTATGTCTTTGTAATATAAATAATAAATAAAACAGAGAAGCGTTTTTGTGAAAAACGTCAACGATTTTTAACACATATAATGTTTTGGGGCTGGTTGTGATGGGTTTTGCGAGACGCGTAATGCGAGGAACATGTTTATGTTGATATATATAACAATAAACTGTATTTTGCGCGTCGCAAGCCTCATATTAATTAAAATTAAAAATTACTGTTTCCGACAGAGATCAAACCGGGGACCTTGCGCGTGTGAGGCGAACGCATAACTACTAGGCCTACACCACGAAAACTACGAAGACGTTTGATCGCTTTTAATATATGAAATGAATCGTTAATTTAATTTTGGTTGTTATATTAAAAGAACAGTTGTTTTATATTACTTCTTAAAGATCAGCTGATTTCATCGAACAGCTGAGAGGCTAAGTTCCGGTTAGTTTCAAGTTACGTTGTTAAAAACTAGCTATGTAAATCTGTCGTGTTTCCGAACAAATTACCGTAATTAAAATAAAAAAAGGAAGAGAAAACACGATATATGATTTTTATTTTTGGTTGAGTATTTAAATTGTATAATTCTTTATTTTCGTAGAAAATTTACCAACCAAATAATAAGGAAGTAGGAAGCTATTGATGAAACAAATGAGTACACAATATGGCCTAGCAGGCATTTCTATTTGCATAAAACACCTGTGCCCCAAACCACCTGTCCTAAACCCCTATACAAAACATCTCTGATACACTATTCATAGTCCCCTCTTCCACGTCTAATTTTAGACTTTTCAGTAACGCGGACCAACCATAAAAAAGACCCCACTAACAAACAGGTTGTCCCCTCTTCCCTACCCTTTCCAGTGTTGCCACTTTTCTAAGACGTTTTTTCTCCTCCCTTTTTTCCACTGATAATCGTAAACCTAAACCTTTTCCAATTTGTTACCGTCGGTTACTTTTTAATTGCTGGTTCCTTTTCGCGTTTAACAGTCCGTTAATTGGAAGCAATTTACACGTCTTAAGAGTATGACGTTACCGAAATTCATTAAGAAAATATTTCCGTAATAATGGACTACTGATATGCTTCACGACCGCCATGATTATTAAAAACAATCGGTAAAACTGCAATTTAGTGACTTTTGTCCGGTAATTTTTGCCGGTAATTTTTTGATAGGACTACATAACCTATAATTTTAATGACTTTTAAGTAAATATTGAAATTGTTCTAAGCACGTTAACCAAAAAGAGGCATTTGTAATGGGACTGACTATTCGTGATTAATAAGTTAGCTTCGTAAAATATTCAAAATAATTGCTCACAATTTATTATTGTGTAAAAATATATATAAATTTATAAGCTGCTGTATCTAACATAATAATTTAATCTAATGACCCCATGTATCGGGAAAAATAATTAAACAAAATAAATTAGAAATTATTTTGTTCATAATAAGTACTATTATAATTTAAAAAATACAGTAATAGGGTGATCAAATTCATCCTGATTGATGCGATCTTTCTCTTGTTTATCAATAGATTTCTGAGAACTTATGGTACCCGCCGTAATCATAAGATCGAAAATTGTTTGGCCGAACATCGAGGAGGACGACTATAAGACAGCCTACCGACACCCGGAACAACTCTTACAAGACATCACTACTTGCTCGGGAGGAATCCGGCCAATTTTAAAGAAGACACGAACTTCTTTCAACTCACTATTCCGAAGACTGCCTCGCCAGTCCGCGGCCGACCTGGTAAACGCCCGGACTTTACTATTTCTCCCGGAGACTAAAACAGGCTGAGGCAGCTAAGGGGTAACACTAGCTTTCGTTATGATATACCTCGCAAAACTGATCTAATATCAGTTCTTCAGTTCTGTCATGAGCCCATTTGTCGAGACCCCTTACTACTATTTTTTTAAACCCTTTTAGTAAAAAATTAACGATTTTGTTCAAATTTTGCCAAAATGTAGCAAACAAGTACACAAACAGAATCGGTTTTGGAGCAATCAAAAAATTTGAAAAAATCACGTCAAAATTTATCAAAATTGGTACATTAGATATTGCTTAAATTTTGGTCGTACGAACAACTTAAGCGTAACAAGTTTAAAATAAAATTTTATTAACGATTCGAACGGAAAACGGAAACGCAAAAAATGAACCCTTAACGCCGCGTGTTTCTTTTGTTTTGTCGCTTACAGATTAAAGTTACAACTTTTATACAGCTTTTTTGTCGATAACGTCGTCTTGTTTTGTGAGAAAGTTCTGCGTTATTTTTGGCGCTATTTATTTGTAAAATGACCGTACGCCTACGCGGAAGACTAGCATTTCGGTTTAGGAAATCACCTGAGCTTAGCAACGGTGCGTCACAATGCTTGTTTACTCGTGCAGGACCTAACGGTGCATCTGTTGATGGCCCTTGGGTGTAAAAAGATAAAGGACCATTTCTAGGGAAAGGTCGATCCTTTTGTCTTGTTCGAAAAAGAACTCAGCAAATTAAGCACAAAACAGTCTAGCTGGCTGAGATATTATCGGAGTTCTGAAGAAGAATTTTCTTGTGATTTGGGGGAACGTGAGGCAAAACAAAGAGTGCGGATCGAAAATTAAATACAATAAAATGGACGGCGGTCAGGATTTACGCGTATTTCGTTTGTTGAGATTTAGGTTAGGTTACTATTAATACACTTTCTTTCCAAATTTAGTACATTAACAAAGGGTTATAAAAAATTAATTTACGACAATATTTTGAGAAAAAAATGTGACGAAACAATTTTGATAAATTAGTTTTTCCAGTACTTAACGGTAACTCCAAAATTGATTTTTTTTTGTGGGGGGGGTTAGGCATTTAAGTTAGATAACGGATAACTTTGACCGAAACTATTTGAGAATTTTTTTTTTTTACCTATTTTTAGCAAATATTTTTTTGGGGAAAAGAGTAATCATGGTAAGGCTTAGACTCGAGAACTTAAAATGAGCACTGATCCTAAAAAGTTCTTTAAAGGTTAAGTATCCCCTCCGTCAAAGATAGGTCAGGATAGGCACTTATTTCAAAATCTCGGGTCTGGATCGTACTGTAATGGAATTCAACAAAAGAAGTATCAGATTTCAAACAAAATAAGTTTACAGTTCAATCCTTTCTAAGATAAATTCACGCTTATACAATTGTGGTAAGAATATATCGAAATTTTTGTTGTTTAAAGCTTTCTAATGCTTATTTTATTACTGTTCAGTGTACCAGGAAATTAGGACAGCGTGAAAGTTTTTTAAAAATAATTCTAAAAACCACACATTTTTGTATGTGTTTGTATGAAATATCACAAACACAATTTTGTTCAGAAAGGCCTACAGAATAATGTAGTATAATATAGGCTACAGGAACTTATCACAGTTGTCAGGTTAATAGAAAAAAAACAGAGACAACAATTGGAAAAACTTTTTTCACTTTTTAGGGACTGTAGGTAGGGTTGCCGTACGTCCGCATTTTAACGGACAGTTTGTATTTTACAGTCCGTGTCCGTACAACAGAAAGAAAGGGTAAATGTCCGTATTTTTCCGTTTTGTTACGAATTTATAATATTTTTAATTTGATTAAAATTTCGGAAGGATTATGAAGATTTGTAAGAAAACTACAATTTTAATTTAAAGACAATAGTTTTTTTACTTAAAAACGTAATCCCTTCAGAAAAATACGATTGGTTTCAGGCTTCAGCCAGCACCGATACAAGTGGTGCCTAAACGTTTTTGTAATGGAATTTATGGCTATCTATTCAGTTCTGCCATCTTGTGAACTTCATGACATTTTTTGTAAGTAAAAATAAATACTGTTTGTAAATATTGTATTATTCGGAAATCTCACTTTAAAATACAGTTATAGGCCCTACATATAATATTATACATCTCAAAGGCGTTAATATTAATTTTACCCACTCTTACGTTTAGTTTGTTAAAGTTGCTTTTTGTGCTACATTTTTAATATTTTTTTGAACTTATTACAACTTATTTTTGTGATTGAATAAATTAACTTAACCTAAGCCAACACAACTTAACTTAATGCAACCTAATTATTACCAGTCCAGTTATTGAAAAAGTACCTCTATTTTGGTTTTAATTAATTTAAAGTACTAGCCGCCTCGGTGGCCTAGTGGATAGCGTACTAGGCTTTCACCCCGACGACCCGGGTTCGATTCCCGGCGAGGGCTTGGCATTTTCATACGCTATAAATCATCCCATCGTCTGCATTAGCCCAAGTGTGCACAATAGTCGGACGTTAAAAAAAAAAAAAAAATTTAAAGTAGTCTACTAAACCATCAAAATATTCATTACGTTACTGAAACTGAATACACCTCAAAGTGGTTGAAATCAAATTATTGTACTGAAATTGTATAGGTTTTTACAATGATTTTCACTTAAAAGTGGCATAAAATGGCATATCTAAAATGGTAATTTCTAAAACATTTTCCGTGTGGAACACCCCTGGACCTCCCGGTATGTCCGTGTTTTACTCTGACAAGTTATGAAGTTATGGCAACCCTAACTGTATGACTAACAAATCTAGAGCCGGAATTTCAAAATATAGAAAATTTGCATAATTTAATTTCAAACACAAAAACATACAATAATATTCGGATATTTTCTTGAATCTATAAAAAAGAAAATTGTCTATCATGTATTACGTAAAAATTCTTGAAGCACGAAGAAAAATAAACACTTTCTCTTAATATATAAATATTGTAGCTGTAAGTTGTTTATAGGCAAAGTATGCATATTTAAACAAAAAGAAAACATAAACAAGCATGATATCAACAAACTACAATGTAATAATTCATTCAACAACAAACAAACAGCTGTTTAAGCGTTTTACAATACACAGAAATCCCACACTAACCAACACATTCAGTAATCGTTGTAGTTCAATGCGATATATAAACAAATTGTTGCTTATCGATAGTTTTAGTAGCGATACATCGATTTTGCCGAACTATATCGCTCTACGACGTTAGCACTACACAATGGCCGAACTGTTTCACGAATACTTCGAGTATATACAATTTTTAAATTGTTAAGGTCATTACAAAGTGAACTCAGACTTTAAATTAAAATTTGTTTGACTAGCCGCCATTTTGAAACGGATAACAAACGTGTCCAATCTAAAGTAGACTGTACTAAAAACAATTTTGCCACGTTAATGTTTGGAAATTCACTGTAATCACGTCAGCGAAACAGCTACGTACACGATAATTTTTTTAAATCCTTTTTTATTCTAATAAATTTAAAATTTTAAATGCAGAATAAAATGTAAAAGCAACAGGTTTAAATACCGAGCTTTAAAGCTGTGCCCAAATTAAAAAAAAAAAGATTAATTTTCATCGAAAGATAAATTTTGTTTCAAGTTTAATGTTGTGCATAGTGTTTATAATTCAGAGCTATTTTTATACAACACAAAACAAAGTGCTATCAGGTAGCCAGACTTGAGAATAACGAAAAGTTGGATTTTAAAACTTGCAAAAACTTAGTATTTCTCGAAAATATTTTCAGAACGAATAGTACACCTAATAAGATATGGAGTTGGGTTCCTTCGTTATACACTATCTACCCCTAACTGTTTTTTGTACCCTTTTAAGGCGGGGTAAAGGGAGGGGGACCCTTGTCAGAATGGCTGACCATTACCCGCTCATGTTACTTCAGGCGCTGTGCTTAGAATAACAAATTAAATAACTCCTTTCTAGGCTGATCCTTGAAGGATAAAGAAGAGTTTTTATAAATGATTAAGCGTCTTTGGTTCGCTATGTAAATCATAATTTTAAATCTATAAAATATAAGTTTTCCATACGTGTTTTCTATAATAAGTGGAAACAGCTGATCTGTTTATGAAGGTAAACAGCTGATCGTAAAGTTAGCTGACTTAAAATTCTGTATTCATACAAATATGAATTTATCACTAATATTATTTGAAAAGATTCATCACTATATCCACTGAATTAAAATATAATATCCTAATATCAAAAGAAATAAAGATTTTGTTAAAATTTCTTACCTCTCCGGACAATCAAAGGCTGGAACGCTAAGTATTGGTTAGGTTAGGTTAAGTCTTCCGATAATTTCCGCATTTTTTTTTTCATATTCCGATGATATTTTTGTATTCTTACTTTTATACGCAATATGAATCGTTTTGGTGAACAAATTTGAAAAAATCATATGGTGTCAATAAAGTACACATGTACTTTCTACTTTCGCGTTAAAATCTAAAAAAAAAAAAACATTTAAAAACATAATTATTTTCCTTTGACTGTTTTACTTCTCCAGACAATTATTGTTATAAAGCCTGAGATTTTACTGGCCTATGTATTACATACACCAGGACTCGTAGTGTTCGTATCGGCTCGGGCATGCGCAGAAGTAATCAGATACTCAACAAGACAGACACAGGTTTAGTAGTGTTGTCATGTATGTTTGTGTACGTGCTGGGCGCTCGTTGCATACTTTACACACTTGTGAGAGAGGAAGAGACATATTCTTTCTGTGCACGACACGACTGTAATATGTTATCACCCTACTGTCTGCCGCCGGAAGTCAAATATTTAGGTTACTTTTTTGAAACAATAACAATCGCTGCAAAAATAAAATGAACCCTGAACACAGATCTATATCTAATTCCAAAATCTTAAACTGCAATTTAGACATAGTCTATTGCAGTTTACGATTTTGGAATTAGATTTAAAAAAGTGTAAAACAGTGTCAATGTTTTTCAAATTTCAAATTGTCGCTATTTTAGAAAGGGTTTCCTGGTTACATTTAAAAAACGAAAGCGAACCCAGACCCTTACCTTTAGATCACTGTTACAGGGTCGTTCAAATTATGAATAGCAGGCCTATTAATATCTGTCATACAGTATGTACGAAATTATAGACATGAGCAAAACATTGTTTATAAGGCAAGAACTTGCTGAAGAAAAATATACACATTTCTTGGAAATTTGCTCAATAGTTTTCAAATTGTCTGCTCTTTAAAATGAGCTATATTTTTTAGAGTTGGGAGAAAGTGAACCCAGATCAGTAAATTAAAAGTGAGCAGATCCTGACCTTTAGCCCATTTTTTGAGGGGGTCGTTCAAATTATATAGTATTGATATCTGCCGTACAGTATGTAGTCTCCATTATAGAGACGTGCAAAACATTTTTTATAAGGCAAGAACTTGCTGAAGGAAAATATATAGTATTTCTTGGAAATTTGCACAATATTTTTCAAATTGCCTGCTCCTTAAAATGAGCTATATTACAGGACAAATTACTGCTAAACAGACTCGGTTAAACATAATGTCTCTCAACCAGCACCTTATGGATTTTGGGTTGGAATGAAAGCTCAGGTTTATTACTGGTATATCGCAGTCACACCATCGAGTCAGCCGAAGACGAGTGCATTGCCACAAGGCAGTGATTAGCCGTCTTGTAATTAATGTACAATCGTTAATTATAACACCATTACTGGAAGGCTGAATAAGCCAACGAGACGTTGAGAGGCAGTCATTAATCTTCAGAGCCCCGAGGGCTGTCAGGGCCAGCTCGATGTCCTTGCGGCTTGAGCGTGTTTTTGCGCCGAAAGACATCCTAACTGTTGACCAAAAATCTTGTTTTACTCTCACGAAATATATGGAAAAATCGATTTAAGACTCCGGGTTTAAGAATGTTGCTGGACGAATTTGGAAACAACATTGACAACGCAATCCGACAGTTTATATCATCCTGTGGGGCGTTTAGAGGTCAAATTTCAAAGAACTCTTAAACAAATTGCTAAAGTGGCACAGGTCACGTCCCAACCTCTCTGCTTACAAAACTAACACTTAGCACTTGGACAAGTGTAAACACGATTAGAAGCTGTTATCGCACAAGTCCTTGGTATTAAGTAAGCAGTGAAAGTGGACGGCCGGCCGGTAGTCATTGCGTTTTGAAATGTTTACTGATACCGGTTTCGCAATGCACAGCTGATAACCAATGTTAATTGTTTTAACTCACGTTTCGTCGGCATCCAAGTCATAACTAAGGACGAAGGACGAAGGACGCGCCCCGTAGCGGTGGACACCAACCAAGAGTACAAACTCTGATGATATTTGCTTCGACCTTCGTGTACACGTAGGATTAGTTCGTCCAGAGCTTGAAAAAATGAGTGATTGTTAGGTGCGCAGATTCGCTAAGCGGCGGTATGAGGACTAGTGATGGGCGATATTATGTTATCTGTTATTTAATAACGGTTATTAAAAAATAACTCAGTAACAGTTATAAAATATAACAAATAACGGTTACTGAGCTATAATAACGTCTAACAAAAGCTTAGTAAGTAGCCTTTCATGCTATTCCGCCAAGCGAACTGTAATAACGATTTACTGTATAAGAATGACGGTAAAATAAAGAACGAATAACCGTTTAGTAGTACAGTATTTTGTCACTAAATGTTCCTGGCGCTAGCATTGAAGTAACTTTAAACGAAAAGAACGAAGAAACGGGATAACTTTTCCGTCAATCAACAGGCGTACTGCATTAACCATCAACAATATAAGAATGACGTTAAAATAAAAAACGAATAACGTTTTATTCCCAGTAATCGATTAGCAGTACAGTACAATATTTTGTAGCTAAATGTTACTGGCGTTGTTGCGTTGAGATAACTTTAAACGAAAAGAACGAAGAAACGGGATAACTTTTCCGTCAATCAACAGGCGTACTGCATTAACCATCAACAATATAAGAATGACGTTAAAATAAAAAACGAATAACGTTTTATTCCCAGTAATCGATTAGCAGTACAGTACAATATTTTGTAGCTAAATGTTACTGGCGTTGTTGCGTTGAGATAACGTTAAACGAAAAGAACGAAGAAACGGGATAACTTTTCCGTCAATCAACAGGCGTACTGCAGTAACCATCAACAACATAAGAATGACGTTAAAATAAAGAACGAATAACGTTTTATTCCCAATAACCGATTAGCAGTACAGTACAATATTTTGTAGCTGAATGTTACTGGCGCTAGCGTTGAAGTAACTTTAAATGAGAAGAATGAAGTAACAGGATAACTTTTCCGTCAATCAACAGGCGTACTGTAGTAACCATCAACAACATAAGAATGACGTTAAAATAAAGAACGAATAACGTTTTATTCCCAATAACCGATTAGCAGTACAGTACAATATTTTGTAGCTGAATGTTACTGGCGCTAGCGTTGAAGTAACTTTAAACGAAAAGAACTAAGTAACGGGATACATTTTTCGTCAATCAACAGGCGTACTGCAGTAACCATCAACAACATAAGAATGACGATAAAATAAAGAACGAATAACGTTTTATTCCCAATAACCGATTAGCAGTACAGTACAATATTTTGTAGCTGAATGTTACTGGCGCTAGCGTTGAAGTAACTTTAAATGAAAAGAATGAAGTAACGGGATAACTTTTCCGTCAATCAACAGGCGTACTGCAGTAACCATCAACAATATAAGAATGACGTTAAAATAAAGAACGAATAACCGTTTAGTAGTACAGTATTTTGTCACTAAATATTACTGGCGCTTGCGTTGAGATAACTTTAAACGAAAAGAACGAAGAAAAGGGATAATTTTTCATCAATCAACAGGCGTACTGCAGTAACCATCAACAACATAAGAATGACGTTAAAATAAAGAACGAATAACGTTTTATTCCCAATAACTGATTAGCAGTACAGTACAATATTTTGTAGCTGAATGTTACTGGCGCTAGCGTTGAAGTAACTTTAAACGAAAAGAACTAAGTAACGGGATATATTTTTCGTCAATCAACAGGCGTACTGCAGTAACCATCAACAACATAAGAATGACGTTAAAATAAAGAACGAATAACGTTTTATTCCCAATAACCGATTAGCAGTACAGTACAATATTTTGTAGCTGAATGTTACTGGCGCTAGCGTTGAAGTAACTTTAAATGAAAAGAATGAAGTAACGGGATAACTTTTCCGTCAATCAACAGGCGTACTGCAGTAACCATCAACAATATAAGAATGACGTTAAAATAAAGAACGAATAACCGTTTAGTAGTACAGTATTTTGTCACTAAATATTACTGGCGCTTGCGTTGAGATAACTTTAAACGAAAAGAACGAAGAAAAGGGATAATTTTTCCATCAATCAACAGGCGTACTGCAGTAACCATCAACAACATAAGAATGACGTTAAAATAAAGAACGAATAACGTTTTATTCCCAATAACCGATTAGCAGTACAGTACAATATTTTGTAGCTGAATGTTACTGGCGCTAGCGTTGAAGTAACTTTAAATGAAAAGAATGAAGTAACGGGATAACTTTTCCGTCAATCAACAGGCGTACTGCAGTAACCATCAACAATATAAGAATGACGTTAAAATAAAGAACGAATAACCGTTTAGTAGTACAGTATTTTGTCACTAAATATTACTGGCGCTTGCGTTGAGATAACTTTAAACGAAAAGAACGAAGAAAAGGGATAATTTTTCCATCAATCAACAGGCGTACTGCAGTAACCATCAACAACATAAGAATGACGTTAAAATAAAGAACGAATAACGTTTTATTCCCAATAACCGATTAGCAGTACAGTACAATATTTTGTAGCTGAATGTTACTGGCGCTAGCGTTGAAGTAACTTTAAATGAAAAGAATGAAGTAACGGGATAACTTTTCCGTCAATCAACAGGCGTACTGCAGTAACCATCAACAATATAAGAATGACGTTAAAATAAAGAACGAATAACCGTTTAGTAGTACAGTATTTTGTCACTAAATATTACTGGCGCTTGCGTTGAGATAACTTTAAACGAAAAGAACGAAGAAAAGGGATAATTTTTCCATCAATCAACAGGCGTACTGCAGTAACCATCAACAACATAAGAATGACGTTAAAATAAAGAACGAATAACGTTTTATTCCCAATAACCGATTAGCAGTACAGTACAATATTTTGTAGCTGAATGTTACTGGCGCTAACGTTGAAGTAACTTTAAACGAAAAGAACGAAGTAACGGGATACATTTTTCGTCAATCAACAGGCGTACTGCAGTAACCATCAACAACATAAAAATGACGTTAAAATAAAAAACGAATAACGTTTTATTCCCATTAATCGATTAGTTTACAACTAAAACACGTTGTGCATTAGTTCGAGCGTGCGTATGTGTGCGCGCGCTTTGTGTGTGTGTGTGTGTGTGTGTGTGTGCGTGCGCGCGCTTGTGTAAATTTAACGACCCTTTAAAACTTAATCTATAAATAAGGATCGGCGCCCATTTGTAGGTTTCGGGTCTCTAGATGTTACTGTAATGATTGATCCATTAGTTCACATTCCAGTGGAAAATCGGTAATGAAATTGTAAACTCATATACAGTATATAAACTGATGAATTATATTATTTCGCTCGCTGTTATTTTCGCAATTTCGGTCCGATTTGATACAATACTTGGCTGAACAATAATTTCTTGTATTATCTTCGAAGCAGTAAAATATAAACAGTTTAAACAGGTCATTTCAAATCTTAAGAAAATCATAACTTTTATTCTTAACATACTTTTGAAAATCTGATCAACGCCGATCTTCACTTCAAGATCACTTTTTGATTGTTGAAATTGTGTGTGCATGATTTAACATTGGCAATTTTGGTCCGTCTAAACTTGGGCACAAATGTCGATTTTTTTTGTAACAGCTAGTACAAGTTTGTCATGCTGTAAAATACGTTCAACAGTTTCAACATGGCGGTCATGCCAAATCCTTAAGAAATCATAATAACACTTTTATCTTACTTTCAAAACGATTTAACCATAGAAATTATTATGACCCGGCTGTTTATTTAAATAAATATTTTGTGACTGTAAATATAATTCAATACGTTCTAATTATCTCCCTAAAAAATGCACGAAAAGACGAGAGAATATAAATTAAAAATATATTTCCAATAAACCGATGTTATAACTGAAAATTAGACTTACAAGTGACAGAAGAAAAGGGCTGTAATTCCTTCAGCAATGTAATGAAAACTATAAAAAATGAAATTGCCTTCTAATTTAAAAAAATTGCAACGATAATTGAAAACTTGGAAAAAGAATGTTGCTCTCACAAGTACTGTCATTCTGCTTGGAGCTTAAATCGTGTCCAGGTAAAATTTGGAGAAGAAAACAAACACAAATTAGAAGCGGTACCAAACAAAACTCCAGGCTGTTGAATTTTACTGCGATCTGAAACAGCTTCTTGGGATCCTTAATGAAGAAAATAAAGATTTTGAAGTATTAAACGCTTTCAGCCCTTCAAATATTCCAAAGTTTAAATATGCTGCACATCTAATGTGGGAAGAAGTGTCTAGCAATATAAAGTTTGTTTCGAGATAATCGAAAAAGTTTTACTTTCGATCATTTAAAAAAAACATTTATATGCAGTATCAACTAATGATTTTTAATATAAACCTGGTTTATTGTAAATCATTTGTAGGGCTTTTGTGTATTAAAAAACGTTAGTAAAATGTTGCGTTTTTGTAAGTATGTAGTATATTTACGGGAAGCACGATAAAAATCGAAAAAAATGACCTGCATAACCTCAAAATTGGTACTGCGCGAAAGTAGGTAACATGTTTTTGATCGCTAAACAATAAAACAACCATAATTTAAAAAAAAAAAATACTGAATGACCTTACACAGTTGTTAGGTGAAGAACTTAACTGACACGGGTGTTGGGTGAAAAGCCTATTTAATTAAACGGACGTCATTTAACAACGTTTTCACTATAAGAACGAACAAAGTAACGTATTAAGTAATGCCTATTAGAATATGACAACGCGCATGAACGATAAGTCTGTGTAGGATATCTAGTACGTTTTTGCAATGTAAACAGCAATGACGTCACAATATAATTCCGTCAAAAACCGCCTATTTTTTTTTCCTTTTTTTCAACTATTGTGTACATTTGGGCTAATGCAGACGATGGGATGATTTATAGCGTATGAAAATTCCAAGCCCTGGTAGGGAATCGAACCCGGGTCCTCGGGGTGAAAGCCCAGTACGCCATCAACTAGGCCACCGAGGCGGCACTCAGGGTATATCCCTTAGTGGTGAAACCAGAAATAAAACTAAGACGTACTTGTCGAACAGTAAACATAAAACAGCCTAAAATCGAAAGTAATCTTTAAAGAATTTATTTTATGCGGGTGAATGTGTGTTAATTGATAATAAGGTATGCAATAAAAGAAAAAATATTCAAAAATCACTATTTGAAAAAAACAACCTAGACTGCACAAATATCTACTTTTATAATAAATATTCCACCTGTTATGTAAAATGTAATATTTTAAATAAAGATCCGTATTCTAATAATTATCATTTAATGTTTACAAAATACATTGATTAAACGGAAATAAATCTGACGGCGATTAGGGTTTAATTTTTTAATAAAATTTTAAAATAAAAAACTACTTAATGTAGATTTTAACATTCATTACTATTGTGAAATAAGATTAAGAATTTGCAGTAGGCCTATTGATATTAGTAACTTTTTTTTGGAAATTCGATTCCATCATAGTAGCGAGACAGCCGCGTGCTTGTTAATCGTCTGTAAACAGAACGATTAAAGTCGCTAACGAATTGAACAGAAATGTTTCATTCACGCCGGGCGCAATGTTGCAACGCTCGCCAGACTTGGCAACGTTGCAAGGAAACCTGCTGTCTGAATAATTATGAAACTTACCCAGGCAAAATGTCAACCAGTTTTAATCATTCATGAAAGAAAAGCGTGGATCACGTGATACTGTGTTTGTTTTGTAACCATAGTCAAGTTGACCTTTTGCAATCGAGACATTCTAAGTACAAACAAACAAACAAGATGTTGCCACAAACGAGCGGGCAACACGATGAAAATTCCATTCTATTACTTTTTAGCGAATTCTCGTTGGAAAATGAGCTATTGGAGTGGTCATCGTGATAAGAACCGCTGTGTGTGTGTGTGTGTGTGTGTGTGTGTGTGTGTGTGTGTGTGTTGCGTTAGCACGCTCACGTTTGCCATTTTAGACCGATTGGAATCAAACGTGACACAAAATCTATTTTCAATACATATATGTTAATGACCCCCCCCCTCAAAAAGTGATCTAGGAGCCAGATCGGCGCTCATTTGAAGATCGGGGATTTAAGCCTTGCCATGATGGCCACTTCAATAGTTCAGTTCAACGATGAGTTGAAAAAGTCCATCGGTGATCAGTGGTTTATTTCTGCTTCTTCTATTTAATGCACGCTGACCTGACCAATGAACCTGAACCAGTCTGATGAAACAACTTCGAGAAATTAGGTAGATTTTTTTATAGCCCCAGAACGATTTTTGTTTATACAGCAACCCAAATGTATTGTTTCGGTACTTATAGACTATAATTTCAATGAAATTTAATCAAAATCATTCAAACCGATTTTGGGAAAGCCGATTTTTGAAAATTTTTTTTACCAACTTCAAAGAACGATTTTTTTAATATAAACAAATTTTTCCTGAAATATGGACTAACGAGACCTACAGACTGCCATAAAAATCAATCGTTTTTGAAGCGAAGCTTTTAATGTTAGCTTTGACAAAAGGAGTGAATAAAAAAAGTCTGCCGAACGGAAGAATGTAACGGAAATATGGAACGAACGAGCAAACGAATTTTGTCTTTATTTCTGTCTCTTTTTTTTTCTTCCTCCTTTTCTATAACAGTAGGCTACATGCGTATTATATGAAAACGTTGTGTTGCTTTTGTTTCGGTATTTTTCCTTAGATGAAGAATACACGTGCACGTTGTAACAGTTTATAATACATTCGATATTAATATAAACGTTTATAATAATTGTTGTTAATATTGCTAGTTTTTAACAATATGACCTGAAACTTATTATAGCCTATCAGCAGTTCAATGAAATCAGCTGATCGTTACGAATTAATACAAAACAAATAATACTATAACTACAATAAATAATATCTAAGCTTGGTTCGTTTACTTATTTATTTAAACAAAACAATATTTGTAAACATATCTTCAAACTAATTATATATTCAGCAAAGATATCAAATAAAAGCTTCGCTTCTGTCGGTAACTTCTAGAGTTCCACGTGTGTACTTTTAAAGAAATTAAACATCTTAAAAATGTTGTCTTTACGTAGGAAGGGCAAAATATTCCGATATTATTAGAAAAAGTTATGATTAGGCCTACGTAATATTTTAAAGGATTACAGAAGCCTTACTAAAAATCGGAAAATCTGACTTTGTTCTCAAATTTCAACAGATTTCCCGTTATTTACTAAGTTTCATTAAAATCAGTGCAACAATTTTTTTCGTTGGCAAATAGGAAAAAAAAGTAAACCCTGACCGCTGTCTAGATGTGAAAATTAATGATAATAAATGTGCATCAAGTTACACTTAAAGAACGAATCTAATATTTTTTAAAATATTTTTTACGGATAAATACAACGTCTAACACTAGTTGGAAAGAAAAGCCCTTAGGGAGACGAAACTAGAAATTTTTATTTCAGTGATAAAATCAAAAACTAAGGATTTATTAATGTAGTTTATCCTCTTCGTGTTCCAGCCACACACGATCATTCTTACCACAGGGGTTGATATTTCTAAATCGATAACGTAAATAATCTATTAGATCTTGAAAGTGTCGGAATACTGTAATTAGAAAAAAATAATGTATTGGTACTTTAGTCTAATTTAAATCATAAAATACAGACACATTCAGGTAGTGTAAAATGTGTGTGTGTGTGTGTGTGTGTGTGTGTGTGTGTGTGTGTGTGTGTGTGTGTGTGTGTGTGTGTGTGTGCGTGTGTATGTTAACCCCACTGCATCGTTCGCATTTTTGGTCTTACTTGAATAAAACGTGGTGTATAAAAAAAAATTGGTAACATAACGACTTGAAAAAATTCGTTACATAACGAAATTCATTCTACAGTTTCAAAATGGCGGTCATTTTAAATTTTAAACAAAATTTTAACTTTTTTCTTTAACACTACTGTCTTTTCCAAATGTGATTTCACCATCGTAATCAGCGTTAAAAACTGCATAGGTTATTTTTTTTAATTCGTCTAGATTTTAACGTTGGTTATTTAGTGAAATTAGAGTTCGAGAACAGTTTAAGGTTAAGCAACTGATTGTAATGTGACACTGTTCCTTTTTTTGAAATTTTGCTGTGTGTAGAGTTTCATTTATTGTTTTATACTCGTATATACAGTACATTATTAACATGTGTCATGTTTTATGGTTGTGATGCGAGCAACATGTTTATATTGATATAAAACATTATATTTTTCACGTCGCGTCTCGTATTAAATTATAATTAAAAATTACTGTGTTTCCGGGATCGAACCGGGGATCTGGCGCGTGTGAGACACACGGGATAACCGCTACACTGCGGAAACTACGAAGTTTAACCGATTAAATATATGAAATGAATAGTTAATTTAATTTTGGTAGTTATATTAAAAGACCAGTTGTTTTATACAAATTCATAAAGATCAGCTGATTTCATTGAACAGCTGATAGGCTATAATAAGTTTCAGGTAATGCTGTTAAAAAGTAGCTATGTTAATTTGTCGTGTTTTCGAAGAAATTATCGTAATTAAATTAAAAAAAGGAAGAGAAACCATGATAAATGATTTTAATTTTTGGTTCAATAACAGAATTTTTTTCTGTTGGTAATCATTTTTCACTGCAGTTGTAACGTGTGACGTGTGTGAGAGCGAGTGTGCTCCGCAGCATTTACTCGGCAACCTGACTGTGAATCGCATGACTGATTATGATTGAATAGCTCGTTATGTGACAAAAGCACCAGAGTTGTTACGCTCCGAGGGATTGACGCCAATCATGTGGTCAGAATCTCCTGTTCCTAGTTAAGGACGAAGAAGCTCCCCCACTCTTGACAAAAATTGGTGCTACAGCTTCGGTCACTTATATAATTATTGTTCTTTTATTACCAAATTTTACGAAATATTCAAATACAAACACCACAGAAACCAAATATACTGTATAGAGAATGCGCACTGGTAATGGTGAACTGTTAACTGATTTTATAGTTCAGATTTAGAAGATTAAATGGTATATTGGTGCATTCTACCCTTAACTCCTGCACCCACTCTATCGTAGTCTCCGGGAGAAATAGTAAAAGTCCGGGCATTTACCAGGTCGGCCACGGCCGGACCGGAATGGTGAGGTGAAAGAAGTTCGTGTCTTGTTAAAATTTGGCCAGATTCCTCCTATTTCCTCCAAAGGAAGTTGTGGCGTCTTGTAGAGTTGTTCCGGGATTTGGTAGGCTGCCATGTAGTTGTTCTGTGGTGGATTTAAAATTATGGCGGGAACCATAATTTCTGAGAAATCCATTGTTAAAACCAGAAAAAACCGCACCAACCAAATTAAGCTATTGCGTACAGGAGATAAGAAGTAGTTCGCCGGCAGTAATGCATGGGCAGAAATGTAATAATATAGCGTACTATAGACTCGGGATACACAAATATTGCGAAACAACAAAAAGCGAGCATTGGTTGACGGGAGAACCGTTTGAGCCATGAAGTTCGCTATATTGTGGACGGGAGATAAGAAGTAGTTCGCCGACAGTAATGCCTGGGCAGAAATGTAATAATATAGCGTACTATAGACTCGGGATACACGAATATTGCGAACCAACAAAAAGCGAGTATTGGTTGACGGGAGTCCGTTCATGAGCTCCGTAGTTCGCTATATTGTGGACGGGAGATAAGAAGTAGTTCGCCGGCAGTAATGCCTGGGCAGAAATGTAATAATATAGCGTACTATAGACTCGGGATACAAGAATATTGGTAACCAACAAGAAGCAAGTATTGGTTGACGGGAGATCCGTTCATGAGCCCCGAAGTTCGCCAGATTGTGTACGGTTTTTAAAGTGCCAGACGAGCTGTTCGCAAATAGAAAGAACCATTCAAACCACAACTTGTCTGTTTTTCGATGAACACAAAGACATCGTAGTTCAGTTGGGATGGCGTTGTACGCAGTCTGTTTTTTCGTCTGTTCACGAACCGTTGACATATTGTGCCTTACTAATAATACTTATTCATGTTCACAAAACGAAATTATTACTGTAGAATTCTAAACACAAAAAACACTTCAAACAAAATTTAAAACAAGATTCTTGTAGGGAAATAGGTGCTGAAATGATTGGAAATGTCCAACATTTTGCAGTAAAATCAGAAGACAACATCCTGTGAAATCCTTATAACGGCCGCGTATTTCTTGTGACTTCGAGTCTATTATAATTATTATTATTAGCTCTGATAGCTATAATAATTATTAGCTCCGTGCCAGTGCGTTTCTTGTTCGGGTCAGTGTGTCGTTGTTTAATTTTTTTCTTACACAAACTATCCATCACTCCGAAAGCGCGTAATTTTCCTGTCGCAAAAGCACTGATTGTTATTCAGAGCACCGAGCAGACTGCTGGTGGTTCGCGGTAGTGTTGCAAAAGCTTCACACCTCAACTATCGAACAACCATCTTAAATTATCGTACTTTTACTAGTGATATCGTACGGTTTGCCTTTTTTACTTAGCAAACCTTACCCGTTTTCAGCTTTTTCTATACTATTCACTTTGTGCCTGTGCGTAAAAAACAGTGTGTTTTAAGGGTGTATTAAAACAGTATGTTAACATATATCATGTTTTAGGGCTGGTTGGGATGTTGGATTTTGCGCGTCGCGTGATAAGAGTGAACAAATTTATGTTGGTACTTGTAGTAAAAGAGCTGTTGTTTTATATTAATTCATGACGATTAGCAGAATTCATTGAACAGCTGATAGGCCGTAATACGTTTTAGATTATGTTGTTAAAAACTAGCTATGTTATAGTAAAAGATCAGTTGTTTTATACTAATTCGTAACGATCAGCTGATTTCATTGAACAGGCTATAATATGTTTTAGGTTATGTTGTTAAAAACTAGCAACATTACAGTAAAAGATCAGTAGTTTTATATTAATTCCTAACGATTAGCTGATTTAATTGAACAGCTTACC
The DNA here is from genome assembly GCA_022606455.1 of Callitettix versicolor. Taxonomy (NCBI): domain Eukaryota; kingdom Metazoa; phylum Arthropoda; class Insecta; order Hemiptera; family Cercopidae; genus Callitettix; species Callitettix versicolor. Next base: position 53,264,862 of record CM040185.1, on the reverse strand, counting down.
AGCTATAATAATAAGTTTTATTATATAATAACTATAATAAGTTTTAGGTTATGCTGCTAAAAACTATGTTAATTTGCCTCGTATTCGAACAGATTATCGTAATTAAAGAAAAAGGAAGAGAAAACCTGATACACGATTGTTATTTTTGGTTCAATAACAGAATTTGTTTCTAAATTGGTTAAAAAGTGGTGAACTAATTCTGTTGATCAACCCAGGATGACTCTGCTTCTTCAGAAAATCGATAATCAATGGCAGAAATTGCAGCAAACATTTTACTACTGAATATAAAGAGTTGAAGAATGACATCATGAATTTTTGGGCGCACTGAGCGAGTTGGAAACCTTCATCACGAGTTTAGGGAGCTTGCTGACTTTGCCCTGGACGTTTGAGCTCTTCCATTCTCAAATGTCTGTTGTGAATGTATATTTTCCGAGGTAAATTTGACAAGAACCAAAATTTGAAATAAACTTTAAGCGCCATCATTAATAGACTTATTCTCGCAGCACAACATGTACCACAAGGCGGAGGTTCCAGCAAGTTTGAAATAAGTTCAAATATATTTTCGCTTATGACAAAGGCCAGTGCTGGTTTACCAAAAACAAGGACCTAGCGTAAACAGTCATGAAAAATCTAGAAACTCAAGCAGAATGGGCTCGGATGCAGACACTGAATCATGGTGAAATTTGTTCTATGAATCAGGTTAACAATGGCGAAAACTATCTAGTTTTGTATTGCTTTTAGACCAAATTAAAATGCTGAAGATTTTAGTTTACTTAAGTTTACACTTTACATGTTAAAGTACAAATATTTAAAACAAGTCATACACTTTAACTTTTTTTAAACCCAACACAGGTTTTTTTAATATGATCGATTTAAACATAGCCTTAGTTGAAGTCCAAATGTTGAAGTCAAAATTTTACTATAAGCAGCAAAACATTGATTTTTAAACGCAAAAATTGTTGGGTTGGCTTGAACCAAAAATTATCGTACGGAAGACTAAATTATCGTACAAAACTATAATTATCGTACTGTTTGCAACAGAGGTTCACAATAAGTTCAGCCGGCAAAAACATACACACCTATATAAGGAACATGTCAGACCGAGAATATTGTCTTTGTGAACAATCGGAGAAGTGAAAGGAATGTCCATGTAAACAGAATAGTCAACAGCGAAGTTGTAAAAATTCTCTCGTCTGTAGGCGATGCATTGGTACATCCAAACGATGATGAAGCGGCCATATTGATTTTGATTGAGTCAATAACTTCAGAAGAAATGTCATTTGGCTTACAATGAAGAAGACGAAATTTAAGGTTATGTTTATTACCGTACCATAATATTATAATAAATACATTATAATTCCACTTTAGGTAAAATGGAATACAGAACATAATGGTCATAACATTACTTCAAATAAAGGCAATTAATCAAATCTTTGTTTACAGTTGCCAGTATGGCCACTACTAACAGAATAAGTTTATTAAATTTTACTACAGACATCTTTAATCTGTCTAGCAACAATGGCTCCAGCTGTCCAAATATGGAACAGCTGTCCAAATAGTTTTATAAATACAGTTTAATACTTTCACGGATGACAGCATTTCTATACGCAGCAATAATTGTTGGCAAGTCACCAATCGATTGTTTTATAGCAATTGTACAAGGAAAAATATAAAACAAGGACTTTTCTTAGAACCAGTATTCAATAACAAGGTCAGTATAGGAAAGCAATTACAATAATCATAGCACGCGGCTGTCTCGCTAGTGACGCAAGTGAATTAAAATTTTAAAAAAACTATCTGCTTAGAGAATTACATTAAATACAAAGATTATATATACGTATTTTACAATTAAAATTGTTTATTCCATTGCTTATACAACATATGAACTGAGTTACACAATTAGTTCCGCTTACTAACACTGAAAAACAACCACGCTAAATTCCCGAACTTTTTTCCCGGCTTTCAAACAGCCTACGCCTGCTAACCTCAACAATTCTCCCGTCAACCAATATTCGCTTCTGATTGGTTTGCAGTGTTCGCGTATCTCGGGTCTATACTACACTAGATTAATTCATTACTGCCGGCGTACCATCTCACATCTCCCATACACAATAATAGCTTCATCCTGATTGGTGCGTTTTTTCTGATTTTAACAATGTATTTCTGAGAAATTATTGTTCCATCTATAAATTAATGGCATGAATAAATGAATGATTAAGGGTTACTGACATACAGTGACCTTCGTAAATATATTGTGGCCTCTTCCTATATTCCTCAGACTTTGTTACAGTATCTTCTCCAGCCCTTTCCTCTTCATGAAGTCCTGGATTTGGAGAGCATTCAAGGTGGGTAAATTTCTTCACTTCTAATTGGTAACTTCCAAGAATACTAGCTCGTCTCATAGCAATCGCCTTACAGTGTACCAGCGGGTGATAAGGAGTTTCATCTTCCCTCCCGTAGTGTCTGCACAAGGGATCTTCTACTAAGTCAAGATTCCTAAGATGTCTTGGGTGCCATTTTCCGTAAGAAAACCCATCAACAGTCTTAGCTTATTTTTGGTAAGGCCTGCACAAGTACCCAAAGAGCTCCTTGGCCCTCATAACCCTCGCTTATCTGTCCACACGTAAGATCTTTTAGTTTTCATTTCCTCTTTAAGCTTCATCTTGAAGTAGCTATCACATCAATGGTAATAGTCAACTGTAAGTAATAATTAAGTTCTAACATTGGTTTCTATGGCAAGAAAAATATAATTTTCGTAACAGCTGTTGAATGAAAACAAAATTATAAATAATTATGAAGTTCTAATGTCGATTTCCGTGGTTTAATAATTTAACAGTATAAATAATTTAATTTAAATAAACAGATATTTAGTGGTGTTTCCACTAGTTAGCCTAAGTTCGTATTTTGATAGCATATTTTTTTGCAATAACGCTTTAAAACATTAAAATTAACTGGGCGAAAGTACCAAAATTTCTTCTTTGTCCCGACTGCCGGAGGTTTTGGCCAAGCAGGAAGCCTTTGTTCTGCCAATGCACACGTGATACACGTCGTAAACATTAACCAGTGGTGCCATGACCTCTGCCGCTATGGCGAATATATTGAGAAGGCCGCTGGGACAATAGTGTTCCTTGTCAGGCAATTTGATTTCACCAACATATTTACGACGGTCCGGCTCAAGAAGGCAGTAAACCTGATGCGAGATTAACGGGTTTTAAATGCTTTACGTGACTTTTATGGGAGTTCCTTAAACATTTTTTTAACGTACGCGCACGCTGCACTCAATTGTACCGTGAACACGCCTCCAGCACTGTGATTTGGATTAGTAAAATGTTCTAAGCAGCACTTTACTGTCTAGCAAATCAAAATAGATAGGAAAAATCTGTTTTCAAGTTCTCTAATCAAGAAAATGGGTTTGACCATTTATGTGGATGTCTGTCCGTCTGTGTGTGCACGTCATTGATGATAGAGACTAAACTACGAGGGTTGATCAAATATAAACGAGACTGACTTTCTAAAAACTTTTCCGTTGGACATTGAACTCTAAAGGGTGGGGTTTCAGGTAGCCTGGGAGGTTTGGGACGGGCGTAGACGGGCAACATTTCCGTTCGGACCCTTCAGTATAAAACTATACAATGAGTGAGAGTGAAGTGCACATTTCCGTGGAGCAGAGAATTATTATTAAGTTTTTGGCCAAGGAGGGCGTCAATCCGACTGAAATCTTTCGTAGATTGACGGCTCAATACGGGGACAGGACCCTGTCAAGAGCTCGCGTTTTTGCTTGGCACAAGGAATTCGCCGAAGGACGGGACGCAGTAGAAAACCTGAAGGCCAAATCACGATCGTCGGCCGGGAAGGTAATGACCACTGTATTTTTCGACAATCAAGGCGCCTTTCACGTCGATTTCCTCCGTCAACGACGCACAATAAATGCACAATATTATTGCGATGTTTTAGTGGCCGCAAAACAGTCTTTTCGTAGGAAAAGGAAATCTAAACCGGCGAGAAACGTCATTCTTCTTCACGATAATGCCCGACCACATTCGGCGAACGCTACGAGGCTTAAACTCGATCAAATTGGCTGGGAACCAATGGAACATCCCCCATACAGTCCAGACTTATCACCCTGCGACTATCACCTGTTTGGGCCACTCAAAGAGGCGCTTGGAGGCCAGCGTTTCGAAGACGATTCTGCGGTGGAGACCTTCGTGCTCCAATGGCTCAATGAACGCCCGAGAACTTTTTACGAAGACGGAATTAAAAAACTTCCAATCCGGTGGGAAAAATGTGTTACTCGTGCGGGAGACTATGTAGAAAAATAAGTTGTATCAAGAATAATTTGTAAGTAAGCAACAAATTTTTTAAAAAATCAGTCTCGTTTATATTTGATCAACCCTCGTATTTGACCGGTTATAATAAAACTTTACATTTCTATTTGGTTTGTCAATATCTCGTAGTCGTTTTTTTATTTGTAAGTTTAGTAAAAAAGCGCAAAAATCGATGTTGATCAAATTTTGTTCAAATGTATCAATATCGGTTCTGCGATATACTTAATATCTCTACTCAGTTGTTTCCAAAGAGTGAACAACGGACATCGTTAAAAATAATGTTATCTTTGGAAAATTTTAGATTTTATCAGTAAGGTACAGAACATGTCTTTTTTCAAACAAACTTTGTTCAATCATAAACGAGGGCGTAAAAGTGTCATTCGTCAAAACATAAACTCTTGTAAAGTCTCTAGTGCGCGTGTTATCCTATCCTGGATCCTGACTGAGCAACAAGCACGTACCACATGACTGACATCTGCGGATCCAAGGTCATCCTTAATTAGCCCTAACTGACCACTCCCCCATCTCTGATGCTCAAACAACAATCTGTTCTAAAAATGTCGTGTCATTCAACTCGATTTCGCTTTATTTTTACAAAATGAACTACTGCAAGTAGGACTCAAGATACGGGACCTTGAAATGTGTGTCCATTTTGACATTATAGACCACAACTTGACAATCGATTTTGGAATAGCTTGGATAGCGTTCACGTTTCAAAATGGCGGTCATTTCAAATTTTAAATCATTTCTTCTCTATCCTAGACGTTTTTGAAAATCTGATTCATCATCGTAATCAGCGTTAAAATGTGCGTGAATTAGTATTTTTAATTTTCAAAATTGAACAAAAATAAATCAGTCAGGGTTCATTTTCGTATTTTCAGTGTAATTTAAAATACTAATGTAAGGAGATTTTAATGTTGAACATGATGGAGAAATCAGATTTTCAAAAATGTTTAACATACAAAAGTTATTGTTGTAAATGCCCTTTTATCACGTCTGCGAGACAGCTGCGTGCCACGATTCCATTTCAATTTACACCGCAACCGTTATACTGTATTCTTTTTTAAATTTGACGCACTAACTTAAGTTATGAATGTTTTTATACACATACTGCTCAAAAAGCGCGCGCACACACACAGAATTGACTTGACAGTATGTTTGTATATTTGTAGTTATACGTACATCGTGGGTTATTAAGGAATTAACCGATTTTTACTGGTCCTTATATATTTTTTTCTTCTTTTGCTCTTATTTTTCTTCAAAAAGACCTAAAGTTTCTTGCCAGCGAAGGCTGAATTAATTTGGTTGATTCTCTTGTGACGTAGAGTTCCAACTGTCTTTCACTTCTAACACCTTTCACGTTTTTTAGACGGTCTTCGCTGTGGTCATTACCGGCTTACTGGATTGCCGTGTTTAGCTATGTGTGTCCGTCTGTTTCGGTCCATTCTGTTTCCACGGTCAAGCCAGTACACATTCTTTTCCTTTTTTATCTGACTGTAAGTTATTCACCAACTTGCATGTTGATTGATTTGATTCTTCAGAGGTTTGGTGACCCGGGGCAACGCTATCAAAGGATCGGTTGAGCTGTTAAGCATCTTAGATTCTAATTCAGTAGATTGGTGCCATCCACTATCTTATTTTGCTGGAGGTCACGGTGTCATCGCCTAAAACAACATAAGAACTGAGTTACACAATTTAGTTCCACTTACTAACACCTAAAGAACCACGCTAAAAATCCCTGTACTTCTCTCCCGGCTTTGAATCAGATTAAGCTTGTAAAAAAATTCACTCCCGTCAACCAACACTAGCTTCCGATTGGTTCGCAGTATATCTCGGGTCTGTGCTACACTAGATTAATACACTTCTGCCCAGGCATTACTACCGGCGCATCACCTCGCATCTCCTGTTTACAATAGCTTCATTCTGATTGGTGGTTCTTTCTCTACGTTTAATAATGGAATTCTAAGAAATTATGGTTGCCGCCATAATTTCGAGTATAAGGACAGGTCGGAAATCGTTGTTCGGCAGAACATTAAGGAGGACCACCCACTACAGAACAACTATAAGCAGCCTACCAACACCCGGACCAACTCTACAAAACACCATAACTTGCTCGGGAGAAAATAGACAGGATTCGTCCAACGCTAAACACGAAGCGAATTTATATCACAATTTCAAACTGGAAAAGTGCCTCGCCAGCTCGCGGCCGACCTAGTAAACGCCCGTACTTCTTCTCTCTCTCCCGCTGACTACAACATGTTGTGCAGTTAAGCCTCTTAGATTCTAAATAAGTAATCTGGTACCCTCAGTTACTTGAACAATCCACTATCCTATTTTGCTGGAAGTCCCAAGGTCCTGGAAGCAAAACACACTTCGTTTCCAGCTTTCTTTTGCAGTGTCCTTTAGCATAAACACCGTTTCTCCGTGGTCTTTGAGTACTTGGTCTTTCCCCGTCAGCCCAATAAGAGTTGTTCCTCATGTTCATCTTCTGCTTTTAGGTTTAATTTGAATCCCCTTTGCGTCCCCTCACTTCTCAGTTTAAGATTTCTGTTAAGATTTCTAGACTGTTCTGAGATGACCGACACCCTCTCACTTCTACTTCTACCATTGCAGTTTGGTTTGGTTCGCTTAGCATCATCACAGGTCTGCTACAATTCACTTCTTGTGACTTCCACGGCCTCAGTTTGCTCCATCTCATGCTATTTTCACTTCTCACTTCCACTGTTGCTGGTTTGCCAAGGTTTTGTTGGATTTGACAGTTGGTTTCTAACTATAAAACCACACAAGTAGCTATAAAAATAAAATGTTCTCCCTTACATGCTGAGCTCCCTCTTAAGCATCCTTTCCACCTTCGCTTGTGATGAAGAGATTTAACCTAAGAGCAGATGATGAAGAAGTGGTGAAAATTTCTTCTAACAATGTTCTTAAAGTTTTTATATCTGTAGTTCTTAAGATACTGTTTATTTTAATTATCATAAATTAGCAACAGTTTAACACTGGGCTAACATATCCGCATTATACTGACAATATTCATGTTTCCCATCTAACATCCTTTAAATACCCCGATATTACCGAGGCTGTTATTTATTCGGTTTAAATTCCCAGTATTAATTCTTTTCTGATACATGCGTAGATCGACGGCCGACGGACATCTGGTCGTTAACTTCCGGCCTACTTACGCAATACATCATGGCGGACGTGGCTTGCATTTTGGGTTGGAAGTAGAAACACGCAAGACATGTTCGCAACATGCTTCGGCCGATTAGCGTGCGACTGTCGACTCCCTGCTGCCAGTTCTTAATTTGGGCGTTCGGTAAATTTATAATCCACTCCAAAGATTAATCAGGGTTTATGCGAAAACATCTGCCAAGTAAGCGCACGAAGCCGCATCGCGTGTATACCAAGAAATTCTCCTTTGTAATCTTAATGTTTTAGTAACAGTTCCTTGTACAAGTTACTATTTCACTGTATAAACTACGAGGGATGAAGGAATTTTGGTGACCGTGAAATAATTGTTCTTGAGATATTGATGGTTTCCCGAGATAAAAAAAGTGTATTTTACCTATTTGGATGTGTGTGTGTGTGTGTGTGTGTGTGTGTGTGTGTGTGTGTGTGTGTGTGTGTGTGTGTGTGTGTGTGTGTGTGTGTGTGTGTGTGTGTGTGTGTGTGTGTGTGTGTGTGTGTGTGTGTGTGTGTGTGTGTAATACCCAAACAAATAGAATAGAGTGTAAGCTGCCCAAACAAATCGAATGGGGTGTAAGCTGCCCAAACAAATCGAATGGGGTGTAAGCTGCCCAAACAAATCGAATGGGATGTTAGCTTCCCAAACAAATCGAATGGGATGTAAGCTTTCCAAACAAATCGAATGGGATGTTAACTTCCAAAACAAATCGAATGGGGTGTAAGCTGCCCAAACAAATCGAATGGGGTGTAAGCTGCCCAAACAAATCGAATGGGGTGTGAACTGCCCAAACAAATCGAATGGGATATAAACTTCCAAAACAAATCGAATGGGATGTAAGCTTCCCAAACAAATCGAATGGGATGTAAGCTTTCCAAACAAATCGAATGGGATGTTAACTTCCAAAACAAATCGAATGGGGTGTAAGCTGCCCAAACAAATTGAATGGGATGTAAGCTTTCCAAACAAATCGAATGGGATGTTAACTTCCAAAACAAATCGAATGGGGTGTAAGCTGCCCAAACAAATCGAATGGGATGTAAGCTGCCCAAACAAATCGAATGGGATGTTAACTTCCAAAACAAATCGAATGGGGCGTAAGCTGCACAAACAAATCGAATGGGATGTAAGCTGCCCAAACTAATCGAATGGGATGTAAACTTCCAAAACAAATCGAATGGGATGTAAGCTTTCCAAACAAATCGAATGGGATGTTAACTTCCAAAACAAATCGAATGGAGTGTAAGCTGCCCAAACAAATCGAATGGGATGTAAGCTACCCAAACAAATCGAATGGGATGTAAACTTCCAAAACAAATCGAATGGGATGTAAGCTGCCGAAACAAATCGAATGGGATGTAAGCTGCTCAAACAAATCGAATGGGATGTAAACTTCAAAAAAAAATCGAATGGGATGTAAGCTGCCCAAACAAATCGAATGGTGTGTAAGATCCCCAAACAAATCAAATGGAATATAAGCTGCCCAAACAAATCAAATGGGATGTAAATTGATCAAACAATTCGAATGGGGTGTAAGCTGCCCAAACACATCTAATGGGACGTAAGCTACCCAAACAAATCAACTGAGGTGTAAGCTGCCCAAACAAATCGAGTATGAGTAGCTATCCAGATAAATACAGGAAATAAATTTCCTCCAAGATCAGGTTTGGAGTTATCGAAAAAACAGAGTTCATTATTGTACATTTTTTTGAGGATGGTATACCATTGACACACCATTCTCAGCAATGAACACTAATGGCCACTGTTTTACTTCTTTGATAATTTTATTAGTTATACCTTTCGATCGGAAATTAAACGAGCTTTTTATACCGATCCCTCGCTCTCACCCCTCATCAGTCGATCTGGAAATAAAGCACTCATGATAAACAAAAAAATTAATAAAAAACAATTAAAACTGGCGTTATATCATATCACGGTCAGCTGTATTTGTAAACAGCAACAACCCACCTTAGCGCTGGAGTGGTAACGACTGACGTTTAAAAGCGGCTAAAAATAAACACTTTTGTAATGTACTTGACAACGTTTCAATGTCATTCCAAGGTCAATAGCAATCTCCCCCGCTGCGAGCTGAAGTGTGTAATGTGTAATTCCCGTTTTATATGAAACAGAAAGGCTTCGTATGAGTTATTACACCTCGTGAGGATGAAAGTCTCCGGGCATTGATACCAAGTGTAAGTTGCGCAAAGTATAACATCTCGCACGCAGATGTCTCGCTGACGCTATGACAGCGAATTTCTAAAATATTTTTTTAAATATTTTATCACCATTATAATTACTACTGAAATACGCATAAATTAACATATTAAACTCTTACACTACAATGAAAAAACTAATGTATACCCAGACTGCCATAAAATTCAATTTTTGTATTTTCAATGAATTTTGAAAATTTTAAATGCTAATTTATGCAGACTTTCACGCTGGCTACGATTGAGGAATTAAAAAGTTACGACTTTTTTTAAAGTTTTAAAATTTCCGCCATTTTTAAACTGTTGCTGGGTAACGAAATCGATTTTGCGTGCCAAGTTTGAATAAAATCGGAGAAAATTTGCTAACAAACAGCGTGATAACATAACAAAAATATACAATTTTAACGACCCCTTCAAAAAGTGATTTAGCGGTCAAAACCGGTGCTCATTTCAAGGTTCCGGGCTGGGTATTACTATGATGGTGGCTCCAATGATTCATTTTCCAGTGGAAATTCTCTAAAACCATGTATGATATTCAGGTAGAGGAATGGGATATACTTTTGTCGCTTTTTGTACCTGGTATTCTACGTATTTCTATATAGCGGAAATACGGAATAGAAAATACTGTATGTGATCGAATAGGCTGTAAGACACTATTAAGCCTATAGGTTTACTCCTCTGTAAATGTTTTAGCGAATTTTTCAATTGGAAAATGTGCTATTGGAGGGACCATTATAGTAATAACCTAATGAAAGACCCATACAGACCCCGGCATCATAAATAGAGAACCGAACCTGACCCATATTAACATTAAACGCGTGGGCACATGCGCACTCTCGCGTTCTCAATTTTGGTCCGAATTAATTCAAACTGGACATACAAATCGATTTTAGTAATAGCTTGTACAAATTTGTTTTTTGTCAAAATCCGTGCAACTGTTTATGATGCTTCGTCAATTTCATTTGAAAAAATCGTAATATTTTAACATGTATCATGTTTTAGGGTTGTTTGTGATGGATTTTGCGCGTCGCGTTATGCGAGTGTACAAATTTATATTGGTGGTTATAGTAAAAGTTCAGTTGTTTTGTATTAATTCGTAACGATCAGGTGATTTCATCGAACAGCTGATATAATACGTTTTAGGTTATGTTGTTAAAAACCAGCTACGTTAATTTGTCGTGTTTTCGAACAAATTATCGAAATTAAAATATATTTTTAATTATTTTTTTTGTTTAATATGATTTTACCTTAGTAATCAGCGATAAAATCTTCATAAATCAGCATTTTCATATGCAGGTTCCATGCTCATTATTACGGTAGAATTTGTTTTTCAAATGATTGTAAGATAAAATAAATGTTGGAAATTCTCTTCGATCAGACCAGAGAAACAGCTGCGTGCAGTCATTATTGTTGTTGAAATGACGTATCAATTCCTAATTTAAGGATTAAAGATAATAAATAATATAATACATATTTTATTTTAATTAAAAAACATTAAAAAATGATGTTACTTTTATTCTGCTGTATGACGGTATTTCTAACCACTGATTTTCACTAGTGTAGTAATATTGTACTGAAGTTTTATTGCAGGCTACAGTGGTACCACATTTGCAAAGCGAAAAAATCGTATTGACGCCTGAAAGTGTTGGCGCCACAACCGAACACCAGTATTAGCGGTCCCACAGGAGTGCACTAGTACCATTATAGTCTGGCCCACGAAAGAAAACACTTGAGTTTAGGACGTTATAACCAAGGTAAACAGAATATAAGGTAGGGGCCACGCGCATGTCCTCCCCACAACTTGTCGGCTATGGCACGTCATTGGGTCAAACTCAGACGTAGTGTTCAGTGGAAAACAGTTTATAATGTTAGTTTTAGTAACTGTATTATAGTAATTACAATAATAATTCTTTTTGTATAACATTATTAACGCTATTAATTATTTTACTTACTGAATTCGCACATTGTCAAAACGGAAACTTTTTATTTTATACAATATTACATAATATTAAAGTAAATTATAGGTCCATAGCTTGAAAAATTCAAAGTTATTTTTTATTTGAAAGTTAAAAACACATCACACTATGAATTATGTATCTGAGGATGTTCCTTGACAATTATTTGGTTGACTGTGAAAACATACATCTGGAATAAAAAATTAGCAATAAATTAAATTACAAAGGACCAACCTATGTACGGGCTTTTATGCCCCCTTTAGGTCCTTTTTTGTATATATTTTTATATATAATAGGAATTTGGTAGTAAATAAATAAATATCACATAGACGTATTATACAAACAGTAAAATAAACATACGTATTTATTTTATATGTATGTTTAGAAAATATGGTGCGGACGTAACAGGATATGGTAAATTCACCTACTGAAGAATAATTATTATTTAGTTTGTCAGATTTTTCATCACACATTTTTCTTTATTTAGCCCATTCTCACCGTGATATTTCAAAAAGTCCCTTTCCATTTTTACCACTACGTTCAACTATTCTTCAGTAGGATACATAAGGTAGTCTTTTGACAAAGTTGACAACCAGTCCCTTTGATTATTATGGCACTCGTTTGCTGGATGACCGTATACAAAAGTTGAGACGATTTTTTTTCTTGACTCTATACGCTATATAGCCAGCCATCATCTTCAGTAGATCAGAGTTCTCCTGTAGATCACACTTCACATCATCTTCACTAGCTTTCAAGTCATTTAAGGCTCCTCCTCTTCGTCGGATTATCAGAAAAAAACATTCTTAAACTTAGTAACATTGCTTTGTAAAACCACATTTTTATTTTTAACCGAGGCCAGTTCTTGTAATTTACTTTGTTCCTTCAAAAGTAAATTTTCATTTCTTAAACATTTCATTTCTTCTACAGAGGCATTATTTACAACGATATTTGTATTAAAATTACTGATTACGGAAAGTGGGTTTAATTTACAGAATTACACGTTACAATTGCACCTACGTCATTTCAGTTTACATGTGATTTTTCTTGTAGATTTCCACAGGACTCGTCAATAAGTTTTTTTAATGTTTCTTGGTTTTCAAATTTTTTAATCCTTGTCGCTCGTTCAGAATCAAAACATTTATTTTCAACGGTGGAAATGTTAAAACGTGGAATGGCACCGGATTTCACAGGTTTTGTATTTAATAATTAGGAATTAAAATCCCTTTCGAAATCATCGTCATTAAAATGAAGTGAACAGACTTTAACATTATCAAAATTAAAATCATCTATTCGTTTACACGCATGAACCCACGCTTTTCTCAGGCCTTCATCTTTTGGAATTCTATGAAATGTAATTCCTTTCCCTTTACAATTCCTATCATTATTATAGCAATTGGCAATAGCGCAACCAGGCATTGTTATGCATACACAATTATACAATACTAAACAAAATACATTTTGTTATTTTTTAGGATTCAAAACATACTTAAATTTTTTCTTATATTTATTAAACCTCAAACACAAAACAAAATTATCTTGCAGTATTGTTGTTAACACCTTTTATTTAAAACACAACACCTACAGATTAAGTAAACACATCGAATCTCCAACTACATTTATAACATCGAATTGTTTAGCGGGAAACTACATACAATAGCAGTGAAGAGTTTGACCCAGTGACGTCACGCGCGCGGTAGTCTACTGCGGTGTGTATTCTATTTACCGTGCTTATAACGTTCCAATCGGTTACTGTAAAGAAATTTCCGGTATAGAAAATTAAAGCGCGTTCTTTTTTGTCTATAAGTCAATATTAATTTTACATTTTAAGAAATTTACCGAAAAATACGATTTTTATGCAGTTTTCCTTCTACTGCTACTTTGAAGGTTCATAACTTTGTCGATTTTTACGCCACAACAATGCTGTCAAAGTACGTTATAGTATAAACATTTGTTTATGTTTCTGCCGAATTTGACAAAATTTTGACACAAAATTTGTAATTATAATAATTTTTTTAAAAAAAGTGCTCATTTTATTACCAACAACTTTAGGCCTACTGAAATACTGTAATTTTTTAACAGACGTCTACAGTTTTACAACAGTGTTATCAAGATTTACTGTCAGTTGGATTTACAATTATTTTTAATGAGTAAAGGTAAAGTTAATTAAACGAAATATAAGTATTATTTCGAAGGCTTAGCGCAACCATGACTACAGTCACGTGGCACGCACTATAGACCTCTGGAGTTGTAAATAAAATTTAAAATTGAACGTCTATCAAGCTCTGTAGGTCTACAGAGTGAGTCACCCGACAATAGTTTGAAATGTACTTAGTGCAATAGGGTGACGAGTGCTGCTAGAATTTAATTGAAATTTCGTTTCAATAACTTTACGTTTACTCATTAAGCACAATTAATTTAGCACAGATCTTGATAATACTGTTGTAAAATTACATACGTCTGTTAAAGAATTATTTCAATAAAGTTGTTGGTAACAAAATGAGCACTTTTTAAAAAAAGTTACTATAATTACAAATTTTTTGTCAGAATTTTGTCAAATTCGGCAGAAACATAAACAAATGTCTATACCATAACATATTTAAACAGCATTGTTTTGGAGTACAAAATTGACACAGTTATGAACCTTCAAAGTAGCTAGTAGTAGAAAAATTACGTGGAAATCCAGATTTTCGGTAAATTTATTAAAATATAAAACACTTTAATTTGGCGTTTCTGAAATTTCTGCGCAATAGTCGCTTGGATCGTTATAACGTCCTAAACTCAGGTGTTTTCTTTCGTGGACCTGACTATAGTCGCTTTTAAATGGCACAGAGTGCAGCACAAGTACATTACGCAAGGAGCCTGCCCTCGGGCACAGATCTACCATTGAATGGAGCTGTCTGTAGTTATGTATTTCTTGTAACCGGTTGTCCGGCATTGTTACAAGTGTCTGTGCGCCGGCTTTATTGGCGAATTGATGTAGGCCTATGCAAATTAAAGTGCCGCGATGGTGTCACTTTGATTGAACGTAATACATTTGGTTGAGATTGTGTTTTATAAATGGCGTATTTGCTATAGGCTAGCCGCATAGTAAACAGCCTGCGCGAGAATTTCTCGCGCATGTAGGAGAATTCACCTCCAGCTTGTTGTAGTCTTCGGGAGAAATAGAAGTCTGGGCGTTTATCAGGTCGGCCGCGGACTGGAGTGACACTTTTCCGGTTCAGAATGGCGAAAGAAATTCGCTTCTTGTTTAGAGTTGGCACGATTCCTCCTATTTCCTTCCGAACATGTCGTGGAGTATTGTATAATATAGTATTGTATAGTTGTTCCCGGAGTTAGTAGGCTGCTTGTAGTTGTTCTGTAGTGGGTGGTCCTCCTCAATGTTCTGCCGAACAACGATTTTCGACCTGTATTTATACTCGAAATTTTGGCAGTGGCGAGAGAAATTTGAACTCTCTCTATAAGGTATTGTTCATAATGAAAAACATTTACAACATATGAATTGTAAGTGGCTTTGTTGCGTCTTGTCTAGATGAGAAATTAAGATGTGGGTTGGGCTTGGATTTAGTAAGAAGGTATAATTTGAAGATGAGTGACCATGTCAGTTTCACGTGAGTCACTTCATGGGGGTTCGTGCACTAGATACGGAGGCCTTCTCCTGTATCGTAGCGAGGGAGCAGGATCTGTCACAATGGCCGACAGATGCGCGTGTTTGGAGCCTTCTGCTCGTGATGCAAGTTTGTGTGTGAGTTTGGAATATTCCTCAAGTGAGAAGACTTTAATGCCTTGGCGGATAGTTTCGTTTCTGACAAACCAACTCGAAATTACCGCAACTTCTCAGAATTCCATTGTTAGAACTATAGAAAGACTGCACCAATCAGAATGAAAATGTTGTGTACGATAGATGCGCCGGCAGTAATGCCTGAGCAGAAATTTATTAATCTAAAGTATTACCGACCCTAGATACGCGTGTACTACGAACTAATCATAAGTGAGTATTGGTTGACGGGAGTGAACCAGATTTAACAGGCGGAGGCTATTTCAAAGCCGGGAGAGAAGTTCGGAAATTTAACGTAGATGTTAGTAAGCGGAACTAGGTTGTGTAATTCAGTTCCTATGTTGTTTCTTCGATGGCAAGCTCCTTCCAATAGTCCAGTGACACAGACGTCTGCCAGTCTATTGCCTGTTTACTGTTTATGTGACAAAAAGAAGTAATATAAATATAATTCAGATTATTCAGAAAAAAATACTTCGGATAATAGTAAATGCGCAGTGGTACATAAGCAATGAATATATTCATAGAATCCTTAAAGTGAATAAATTGTTGATGAAATCAAGGCAGTAGCAACGAAGCATGAAAAAAGACTCCAAACTCATACTAATCCCAGTGTATAGCAGATGCTAGCACATAGGAATTCAGAACAAAGACTGCGTAGGACTAAACCCTTCGACTTGTTGCAGTGATAGCATATCAAGTTATAGTCCAGCCACTTAGTAAACGGCCTGAGCGAGAATTTCTCGCGCATGTAGAAAAATTTCCCTCCAATAGTCCAGCTACACAGATTCTGCCAGTCTGAGTTTACAAACTGTTAGTACTCAGCGATACTAAAGGAAAAGGAGAGAGTGGGGACTCGACTCCTCACTCGCACATTTGTATCTCTGTCTCAGTTATGTTCTTAAGCAGTTATGTTTTCTAAGCAGCAACTGACCTTTAAGAAGCTGTAGTTGACAACCAGAACCATTCAGTGGAATGAACATCTGACACACAGTGATCTATTCTAAGTTATAATTACTATATAAGTTTGTATATTTAGTTGTAGTCCGCAATAAAAATTTAAATATAATACATCAGTGCACGTGTTGATAAATATAAAAATATAAATATTCCCATTACTAAACATGATTTTATTATAAAATTTAGAATATTTGCACTTAAAGGCACTCAGTTGGAATGCCGTAGGAGTTGTGCGCACATATGAACGTAACTTACAAATTTGAATATGAAGTACCAAAATCACAATAGGTCAAATTTTTTGTTTTATTTTTTATTTGAGAAGTTATAAAATTACCCATCAAAATTTGCTGTTATAGGCGGTACCCTTTTTTGGAACCCGGTCCTACTGAGTGAAAGGTTACTTTTATGTATACCTATATTCGGGGCTCGGTGATCGAAGTGGTTAAAGCATCGGTCAGTCCGCTGCGTCACTTGACTGCGCATCTAAAGTTGCTCGCGTTGTTTTCCCTTTCTGTTAACTGATCCCTCCTCATTAGTCTAACATATGAACGTTAAACAAAAATAGCATTTTTTTAGGTGAAAACATTTTTTAAAGTTTTTACCGTCAGCCCATCTAGTGTTTAAGATCGAATCCGTATCACTTTATAACGCTAATCACACGCCTAACCAAAGAGATAACCTACATCTCGATTTATAAAAAATATTCTCATAACCTACTCCAAATTTAATTGACGTGAATGTTTAAATTATCTCCCGTAGACAATCAGCTGTAAGATCACGTGACCGGTGAAAGATCGTGACTCAATTGAGGACGGAGGGGGATTTTAAAATTTGAAGGTTGCCTAGCGACGTCAAGGAATCAACTTTTTAATTTCACTTTGAATAGAATGGTAGGTTTGTGTCGCTAGTGATAGAAGAACAATAGGGAGGTTGGGCGAGTGAACACTGTAGGACGTCTTGGCCAAGCTGGAAGGCGACCGTGTTCTGTTTTCAAATCGGAATATATTTCAACGTTTTTTTATATGTACTAGTAGTTCAAAGGACAGTAGATCTCGCACTATATTCTTAATTAATTGCATGGCCACCGCTCCATGTCATGTTCTTAAAGTTGTAATGTTTCCCCTTTGTTTACCCTCCCGAAGAATGGCAAGAACGTTGTGGGGCCAGACCTTCGGGCTTGATGCGCAATTTTGGTAGCTACCTGGTTTTTGAGGCGCCATTTCGGTGCACCCTTAGGGAAATGTAACTGGACCAACATTATTGGAAATGTTAAGCTCTCTTCACGAATCTGTCAGAATTACGCTTTCATAATTTTAACCGTATTGCCGTTAAATCAGTGTTACAGGAAACAGCCAGCAACTATACTGCTCATCGTTAAATAAGAGGCCGCCATCTTGAAACGGAAGTGAATGGGGAAAACCTCACACATATGTCTTTCGGGCTTTATACAAGGTACCTTCGTACCAAATTTCAAAACAATCGGTCAATGCGTTTGGCAAAAACTGCGTACACGCGTCATCATTAAGTCAAAGGCTGCTTTCTTGAAACGGAAGTGAATGGGGAAAATTGTACACAAACGTCGTTTGGGTTTTATACAAGGTACCTTTATACCAAGTTTCAAAAAAGATCAATGCGTTTGTCTAAAACTGCGTAACACACAAACCCAAATGCCGAACGGACGATTTGAAACTTTAACTCGCTTCGCTCGCAGTTCTTGAGAATTTTGAAATTGAGAGCATTCATTACATTAGTGTAGTTTGTCTTTAAAAAAAAGTGAAAAGTAAATGTTTTTTTTATTTATACAATAGTATTATATGAAAACTTTCATTAAAAAAAAAACGAATCAATAAATAAAACATATGTTTTGTCTTTAGAAACAATTTAGGTTTTGAATACGGTCATTTTCAGATACATTTCACATATCGTATCGAAAGCAGACAGGTTACTGATAGCTGAGTCAATAAATAAACAGCAGTATTAAAAGATTGTTTGTTTGTCCCTTAAATTGCTAATCAGGTGTCATGCGACTCTATACAGTAAACCTTTTTCCCCATTTAAACAGTTTGTTATTATTTATTATTGTTCTAATTAACTTGTAACCAGTTTTATTGTTTAAAATACAAAAAATACAGTATTTGTTGTGAAATGATGTGTTTTTTACTAGTTCTAAAATTGTTTTCCTTCTCGTGGGTTATCCGCGGGCAATCACACCATTCAACCTACGGATGAATATAATATGAACAGTATGTGTATTAACGACTCTTGAAAAAGTGATCTAGGGATCAGGATCGGTTCTAATTTCAAAATATCGGGTCGGGGTGTTACCATGATGTAGCTCATTTTACAAACTGAAATTAGCTGCATAGCAATTTATTTTACTGCAATTTATAGAGCTTGGGTTCCGCATACATCATCAGCTGTATTTGTTCTGCTCGTATTTCCTGATTCACATGCAGATGAAGACGTGCATCATGTTTTCTGGTACATTTCCCAGTTTCCTGTAGCACCGTGTTTACCTGAAGATCACGATCCAATTCCACATTACGTGTGTTCCAAGGTTTATTAGCAATTTTCTCGAAACTTTGTTCTGGAATTACTTTAATATTGCATTTACAGACCACCGTATGTCTGGGTATATGAATTGTTTGTTATTGTGAGGTTATTGTGTATTATATACTCAGAATGTACTACCGAAAGCCAGAACATCTTTCTATATTCAAGTAACTGGTAACCGAGCTAATTTTATGTTTAAAACATTCTTGAAGACTGCTATAATGTCTATACAAATATTCTAAAAATAAAGACAAATAAGCAAACAAAGTTCCTTTCGAACAATACGGATTCAGTACAAGAATGTTGTTGATATTTAAAATTATTTTCATATAAAATATGAAACAATGACTCAATTATTCATTCGCATTGTATTTATCATTTTCAGATAGATTAGTTGTACGACCCTTATTAAAACCGCAATTATCTAACTAAAATACTTTTTTATCAAAATTAAGACGCACCAAGAACGATTTTTTGAGACAGAAAATATAAATTATAAAAATGTATTTTTGTACAACCTTTTATCGACATCGATAGAACAGTTTCTGGGGGAAAATATACTAGTAGGCATATACACAACTCGTTTAATATAGAATTATTGACCGAGCTAAGCGCGATCTCTGTTTCAATTCGACCTTCCCCGCAGGGAGTGCAGACTAGCTGCACCTATTGAGAGGATTTAGACGTCTCTCGCGCTACCCGAGTCTAACACACACCTACACTTACGACTTTAACACTTTACACTCACACTTACATTTATGGCGGCGATAATAGCTTCAATGTGTTTTTCGCCTTAAAATAAAAATAAATAAATAAATTCGATCATTCTGGATTTGGTTTGTGTGCTTCTTAGATTGTTATGCAGTTTAGGTCAAACGCATTGACCGATTGTTTTGCCCGAACGACGTATGAGAAAGATTTTCCCCCATTCATTTCCGTTTCAAGATGGTGACTTCCCTAAAATACTAGCTGAACGACAAGACCTGTCATAATTTTTACAGCTTCCTGGAGAAAAACTATACAATTTCCAATAAAAGTGGTCCAGTTACATTTTTTCTAAATATTAATGTCACCGGTTAAAATGGCAGCAAAGATTACGAGCGCATCAGAGCGCTGTCGCAGAGCGCTGGATATACTGCCAGGCCTACTTACTGTTCTTTGATCTACTAGTATTTTTAGGTAGTTACTCTCTTAAACTCGTTTTCCTAATTGAAAAGAATTTTGTGGAAGATGACACCTACCAAGATCGATTTTTTGTGTCATAAAATATTATATTTTTTTTTTTTTTTTTTTTTTTGGTGTTTAACGTCCGACTATTGTGCACACTTGGGCTAATGCAGACGGTGGGGATGATTTATAGCGTATGAAAATGCCAAGCCCTCGCTGGGAATCGAACCCGGATCCTCGGGGTGAAAGCCTAGTACGCTATGTTATGTTATATTTCAACTATCTATGAAAATCGGTAGAACAATTTCCGGGAAAAAGGAACATGCACACATACGAAGTTAACTTGTTTATTATAAAAGGAGACTAGGTGGTCGACGTGGCCTGCTGCGTCTCTGAACTGCGCACCTAAAGTTCTTAGTTCTAGCCGCAGTTACTCGCGGTGCTTTTCCCTTACTGTTAACGCTGATCCCTGGTCCTCATTAGTCTAACTGGCATAAAGTACAGACGTTAAAAAAAACTAGATTGAAAAAGGTTTACAATTGACCAGTTTGTCGAAAAAGTTGTAAGGTTGAAAATGAATTTTCTATATAATAAGGCATTGATTAATGAATATCTCGTATTAAAAAAACCCCAATGCTGAAATGTTACGAAAAACTCTCGAGCCGTTTTTTTTCGAAAAACGACATTAAGTAAAAGTGGGGAAATTTTTTTTTGTTCGGAAATAAGACTGTAGTTAATGAATTTTTCGTGTTGGAGTGTGTGTGTGTGTTTTAAGTTAGCAATTTCGGTCCGATTTGATTCAAATTTGTCACAAAAATCTAGTACATTCAAATAAGAAATAAGTCAAGTAGTCTGCCGCGTTGATGAATGATTGATTCATTGATTCATTCATTCACCCATGAATTCACTGTTCTTTTTTAATGTTTCGGTAGTGTTGCACTCCATATTACAGTATACCTTTAGTTGTATGGAATAAGCATGATGTTTTCAAATCTTGTTACAGGTTAGGTTAGGTAAGATGTATTAGATTTAATCTGAATACAATTTGAATCTACAGCGGACCTTACATAACCAGTCACTTTGTACATTTCATATAACATGTTGTTGTGTTATGTTAAAAAGAAATCAGTACCATCATTAATACTAATATTTGGTTGCGGAAATTTTGGGCTTACAGTCACGTGTACAAACACAACAATTATATATGTTGTTACTACCCTATACCTTCCCGTATCAGTCCTACCAATAGTCAATATATGAACAGATTCCAACTTCTAACGAATTCCGGCTGAAACTTTGGTCTGTAGCAATCAAAAAGACACTTAATAAAAGAAATGTTTGACACAATAGTATCATTAAAACCATTCAGTTTTCTTGCAAATATACATGAACTTAACTCAAATAATACAATAATTTAACTTTGTTCACTGGTACCGTACAGACTCACCCTTTTAGTATACCAACCTGGTTGTACTTTAGGCACACACTTAGCAACTGTATGTAGGCTACAATTTCTCCCCTCTTTGTAATGTGTGCATTACTTACCACTTTGGTGCTGTCCATCTACTCCCCATTTTGGTACTGTTCAACTTCTAACCACTCGGGTGCAGTACAAATCACCGTTGTCTCTAGCATGCACATCTTGTACATTATATTCACGCGTTCTCAGTAAGCAGTAGGTGGCTCGATTTAACAGTCAGCTATCAATGTATGGTCTATTATTTCACATACTGAATGTATATGTTTTCTTATGAGTTCTTATGACAAGTCATTCTATTCTAACCGACAAGGTCACTTCAAGCATGAAGGATCGTATCCTTAGCGTTACGTCACCTACTGGAAATAAATATAGTCCTTCATGGGAAGCCTGGGTAGATTAAGCAGTAAATATATGTTTTTTGCAGACAATGCCTAGGTTAGGTACAGGAGACAGCTTTTACAGAGAAACACTGCCTGTTTACAATACATCGGTAAAATATTGTTAGCGAGTTTCATTTGGAAAACGAGCTATTGGAACGGCTATCACGGTAAGACCCAGACCCGTGACTTTCACATGAGTACGGATTCTGATCTCTAGATCACTATTTGAGTAGTCGTTAAAATGTTTATGCGGTAGGCCTATTATGTTTGAGCACGCATGCCAACAAATTGGCACAAAAATCGATGTTGGTAATCCCTTGGATAAGTTCATTAACCACAAAAGTACGCAGTTTTTGCCAAACGCATTGACAGATTGTTTTGAAATTTTTTGTTAAGGTTTCACACAATGCCCAAAAAGTGTAGTAAAATGTTTTCTCATTCATTTCGTTTCAAGATGACGGCCTATGATTTACAATGACGAGAGTACGCAGTTTTGGCCAAACACATTGACCGATTGTTTTGAAATTTTTTGTTAAGGTTTCACACAATGCCCAAAAAGTGTAGTAAAATGTTTTCCCATTCATTTCGTTTCAAGATGACGGCCTCTGATTTACAATGACGAGAATACGCAGTTTTGGCCAAACGCATTGACCGATTGTTTTGAAATTTGGTACGAAGGTACCTTGTAAGATCCCAAAATACTTATGTGTAAGATTTTTTCCCCGTCACTTCCATTTAAAGATGGCGGGCTCTGCTTCAACGTTGAGAGTGTATTTGCCGGTTATTTCCTATAATACTGACTGAACGGCAAGATCAATCATAATTTTGGCCTCTCTACAGAGAGGGAAAGAGAGAAAGAGAGAGAGAGAGAGAGAGAGAGAGAGAGAGAGAGAGAGAGAGAGAGAGAGAGAGAGAGAGAGAGAGAGAGAGAGAGAGAGAGAGAGAGAACATATTTCCAATAACACTGGATCAGTAACATTTTTCGTAAATTTACGGTTATCGGTTAAATTGGCGGAAAAAGTTTACGATCGCTTTGTATATGAATTAAGAATATACTGCAAGGTCTTGTGTTCGAGCTACTAGTTTATGTAGATTTTAATGTTGATTAATATCGTTTTTTGGAATAATAAAAAACAATTATTGTTGGGAATTCGCTGTAATCACGTGCAGGGCTTAAATTAATGTAATTCTAGCCAACTATTAAGACGTCCAGTCTGAGTTGTAGGTGTAGACTATATTTATAAAACAGCTGTTAGGTTGACGAGGAGACTAAAGGCAAAAGATATTCATTTCGAACGCATTGTATGTAAATACAGTAGAAACAGAGGTGTCTCTAAAAATACAGTGCCTCTATTGTGTTGGAAACCTACACCGAAATGCATTTTATAATGGCATTTGCATTTCCAGTCCTTACTGTACAAATGTACGAACATTTATGAAAACTGTTATATCTCTCTGGTACACAATTTGTAGTGCAGTTTCAATGCCATCATCGTAAAACTTAAACCCGGGAACTCTAGATCACTTTTTGAAGGGGTAGTTCAAAATTGTAAGCTTATATATGCAAAATGTGTGTGTGTGTGTGCTCGCGCGCGCGCGCGCGTGTGTGTAGCCTTTTCAAAGGGAACTAAATCAACTAACATGTTTGTATCATTAAAGAAAATGAAATACAAAAAGTACAAGAAGTTACATTCTTACATCAAATATCGTTTACAACAAGGTATTGTAATACCCTGTAAAATTTTCTATTAAGAAAAACAATTAGGGTCTGTCTGTTTTGAAATGTATATATTAAAATGGCTCATAAATTTGTGATTATTATTTCAAACCGTTTCGATTTATTTTTTAAAGACGTTTCCCTTCCTTCCAACTACCGCCCTCACCCCAACGACTACTCTTTTTCAAAGGGCTGTGTTTATTTAAAACTTTCACAGTGCAAAATTTCGTACGGACCCCCCGATATATTTTATTGCGGTTGAATCTCATCATGACACTTGCTACAATAATTAATTTTCCAATGGAGATTCGTAAAGAGAAAGCCGAAAGTAATTATTGATAAAAGTACTTCTGAGCGTCTTCTTACATATTCGGTGATAATTACAGATGATAAAGCACATAGGAGACGTCGGCTCGTGTTTAGTTAAATTATCTCTGATTAACTCGAACATTAACTTGATGCACAGCCTCCTTCATAATGTCTTAACTGGTAGCGGTGTTATAAAAATGGCTGTGGTATTTACTGCAAATTGCCTCCAGCAATTGAACAATTATTAACGATTTGAACAGTACTTCATATAGACTAAAATAGTGGTGGTAATTTTAGCATAACAATATATATCTCGACAAATTATGTATAACAAATAATGTCCTCGTATAGCAACAATGGTTTTGACCACTTCAACGAAACAACAATCAATCAATTTATAATAATAACTTAAAAATCAATTTAACAACAATAATTGTAATAACAACTATTTTTGACAAATTTCTCGTCAAATTAAGCGTAATATTAACCGTTTGGACAAACGAGGCATAGTAACAATTGTCGCCACCAATGACGTATTATATCAATAGTTTTTTGACGAACTAAACATAATACTATTGTTCCTATAAATGAAGCATCATAACAGTAGTGTAGACAAATTAAGCATACAGTTTTGTTCACAAATTAATCATAATAACTATTGTTTTAACAAACTAAGTAAAATAATATTATTTCACCAAATTAAGCGTAATAATAATTGCTTTGACAAACTAAGCATAATATTATCGGCTTAGCAAATTAAGCATAACAGCTACCTGGACATTACGGACAATTGTATTAAGCATAATAACAACTGTTTTGACAAACTAAACATAATAATATTTGTACTGACACATTAAGCATAATAACAACTGTATTGACAAACTAAGCGTAATAATATTTGTACTGACACATTAATCATTATAACAATTGTTTTGACAAAATAAACGTAATTAATTTAACACAGTAACAATTATTTTTGACAAATTTAGCATAACAAAAATATATTTTCTAGATAATTGAAGCATAATTTTAATTGATTTGACTAAATATGCGTAATAATAATATTGCATTGACATATTATGCATAATAATAGCCGCCTAGACAAATTAGGCGTAGTAACAATTGTTTGACAAATATAACTTGACAACAATAAATTGTCTCATGAAGCATAATTTAACAAATGAAGCATAATAGCAATTCTTTTGTTAAACAAACATAATAAATAATCAGATATCCTAAATTTTAAAAGTAGTTTTTACAAAAGTTCTTTGTCCACTTGTGTGTGCACGCGCAAAACTAACAACTGACGGATTTCGATTTAAATGTTTTAATCGACAAAATTTAACGACTCCCTCAAAACGAGGTCAGGATCAGTGCTCATTCCAAGGTCCAGAGTCTCCAACAGCTCAATTTTCCAATAGGAATTCGCAATGAAAAATGTCCACAGAACGCGAAGTTGTTGGGAAACAGTCGCGTGTAAAACGTTTTACGTGAAATAGTAAAAACATTTTCATAAACAATGGAAGAAGTAAAACGATGAATTGAGAAGCGGCGTACAGAAGCGTGACCGAAGGGAAAGTGCCCAGTGGTCCGACAGTTTAGGCAGAAAGTTGTGCCTATAATGCCCCGATTCGTTACGGCTGCGGTGCATCGGTAATTTGACAATTGTTTAAAGACCTGAAGAGTGTGAATAGTTTGAAACTGACTGAAAGTTTAGCAAATAAAATCGCGGCACGCAGCTGTTTCGTTGACGTGATGGAAGCGGATTCCAAATAATATTTTTCTATATCTTACCTTTTTTTGAAATTATAATTTTACCTTCATAATTAACATTAAAATCTACACGTACTGATAGTTCAAAGAACAATAGAAATCGCAGTATATTCTTAATAGAGAGCTCGTAACTTTTTCCGCCAATTTAACCGGTAACCGTAATATTTACGAAAAATTTTACTGGACCAACTTCATTGAAAATATTATGCTTTCTCTCCGTGGAGAGGTCAATATTATAATAAATCTTGCGTAGACCTTTATAAATATGGCCTACACCTGCAACTCACACTGGAGGTCTTAATAGTCGGCTAGAATTACATTAATTTAAGCCCTGCACGTGATTGCAGTGAATTCCCAGCAATAATTGTTTTTATTATTCGTAAAAACCATTTCAATCAACATTAAAATCTACATAAAGTAGTAGCTCGAACAATAGACCTCGCAGTATATTCTTAATTAATGTACAGAGCGATCGTAAACTTTTTCCGCCAATTTAACCGGTAATCGTAATATTTACGAAAAATGTTACCGATCCAGTGTTATTGGAAATATTATGCTCTTCCTTCATGAGGAGGTCAAAATTATTATTGGTCTTACCGTTCAACCAGTATTACAGAAGATAACCAGCAACTATACTTCCATCGTTAAATCAGAAGCCACCATCTTGAAACGAAAGTAAATAGGATAAAACGTTACATACGCCATTTGGATATTATGCAAATTAGTTGTTTTGTCTTAATGTCACCTACAATGGTATGCTTCGCATCCATGATTTCACGGATTCTTAAATTTTTTATCTTTTCCCGTTTCGGCCGATCTGCGGCTCTTCGCCAATAGTCCATTTCTGAAGCTTCAACACATTTTTCTGTTTTTGGTTTCAGTGGTCATATGAGATTATACTTTTTGTAATTGTACTGTATACAAATATGTTTATTTATTTTCCATACCTGTTGACCACATGATAATGTTCAGTATCCTTACTGCTCTTCTTCCCCAAGGTGTTTCGTTCTTGTATGACTATCTCTAAGAGTCCTTCACTAGTAAGTGTCATTCCCAAATACCTGTAAGTTGTACACGCTTTGATATGTGTGTCGTTTTCTAATAGAAGATTCCTGCTCTGCTCTCCAATGCGTATGAACTCCGTTTTGTTTAGGTTTAACACAAGCCTCCAACATCATTTTCCTTTATTAATTTTCTACTCACATATTCTAGATCCTAATAATCCTTCTATAACTACTTGGTTATCTGCAAAGCAAATAAGACCAATTTGTTCTTGACATAAGTTTAGGAGTTAGAGCTCCAAAAAGATTGAAAAATGTAATTCTTGTTGTTTAGGCCTATGCTTTAGTGTCATTTAATAATTATTTAGAATTTAATTAAACAATTTACTGTAAAGGTTGTGGATTGTTGTAATAGCTTTGACAAATTCGTTATCCTTCAAAAGCTGTGTAACATTTTCAATATGGTAGTAATTTCAAATTTTAATAAATTCATAACTTTCTTATCTCACAGTTTTCTGAAAATCGCATTATGCCGTTGTTAGCGACAATAATATTTAACCAGAGTCTGGCTTCGTAATTGTATTTTCAATGTAATTCTAAAGGTTAAAATGGTAATTTACGCAGATTTTAATGCCGATTATTACACTGGGAGGTCACAAAATGCAGAGCGGAGCTGCACTGAGCTGAGACAAGCGGAGCAGAATGAAGATTAATAATAACCAAAAGCAAAGTTCATTTAGTTAAAAAACGCATTTCTATCTTTTAAATTTAAATATTTAGGCCTACTTTAAAGAATACTAGGAACTATTATATTTAAAAACCGTATCCTGGGCAACGGTAACCTAGGTAACGAGAAATAATACGTTTGGAGGTGTGGTCAACGTGGTGGGGGAAGCGGAATCAGCTTCAAAACCGAACAAAACAGAGTCAAAGATGCGCGGAACGGAGCCCAGCGACGCCGCTTGACTTCGCTCAGCTCCATTGCGCTTTCAGTGGCCGCACTTACGTTAAAAACAATAGATTACATTTTGAATACGTACTCCGCTCCGCTCCGCACAACTCCTCTCCGCATTTGGGTGCCACGCAGCCTTATGATAAAATCCGATTTTCGAATAACAATTATAAGATAACAAATATTGTTAGAACGTCGCTTCTATCACGTCAGACAGGCACACTTAAGTTGTTTAGTATCAAAACATAGCCTAAGCCACAGCTGTTCAATACTCACAAAGAGGAGCCAAATATGACTCACTGAACGCAAGTCCATTTCTTAACCCGGTTAACCACCACGTATTTATCGACTCGAAGAGGACGCTCTAATTCTTTGTCATCATCGATTAAGAAATGAGTCACAGCCACCTTGAAACCTTGACCTCAGAAAAACCGCGGCGACATTCCCAGCTTTGTGTTTGATGTATAATCTAATTAAATCACGCGCCAATATTAACGGAAGTAACTGTAACAATACCTGGTTAATAATTCATCACGTTTCCGGCACGTAAACAAACAAAACTACGTACCAGAAAGTTACGTCACATGTTGCTATCGAGCAAATATTAAATCTGATCTAGGACGTAACAATCCGGGTTACGGCAGTCCAGATAAGGAATCTTCAGCGGATTAAATACAGTATTTTTGTAAAAAGCGTGCCGTGATTATCATTGTTTGAATTTGAAACTAAACTCAATAATATCGGCTAGTAAATAAAGCCTCCTAGGCTATTCCGCCCCAAAAAATATAATATAAAATGTATTAATTCCATAAGATGCTAATAAGGGAAGTTTGTAAATTCGAAGGGTGGACAGTATTTTTGGAATTATTAATATAAAATGATGTTTTTGGAATAAACAGTACAAATTTAGGCTGCAGAGAGTATAGTCTATGTAGCAGACCTTTGTAACATAGCTTTAGAAGTGTGTCAGTCGAAAGGTTTAGGGCTAGGTTAGATAGTGATGCGCGATTGCGAGATATTTTTACAATCGAGGCAAATGACCATCGTGCAAAAAAAACAATCGAGTCAACTATTTGAAGCATAGTTGAATTGAACAATCGAGATGTGTGACGATTGTCACGCGATGGTTCCTGATTGTTGACTTGGTTTTTAGCGCAGTGCTTTCCTTTCTTTCACTAGACATCACAAATCCAAAAACAATTCGTTTTTTTAGTCGATTGTAAGTGCGAATAAATATCATTAATAACAACAGTGCTTTATTACTGCCAAAAATACATAAAACAAAAATCAAATATCAAATTTTACAATGTCATCACAAAAATTTCTCTTACATGCTTGTGCTTAAGTGTGATTCAAGGGACTATCTTCTGAACTGAAAAGAAATTTTTAGGTTTTGCCTGTACAAATAATATATGCACTAATAATATTAATAACCACTCTTGCAAAATGAAATTAAGAAACAATTTATTTATTTTATATTTTAATGGCAATGTATATATTTATACATACCAACAACTATATATTTATAAATACCAAAAACAGCCATTACTCATAATTAATTCAAAAACATACATTTTTAAAGTTAGTAAGAGTGGTCAAACTTAACTTGAAGGGATATGACAACACCCGTTCCGATTGGAAGTTAAAGATTCACTGGATTGTTTTGTCGATGATTTAGGCCTACTTGCACTGAACAAGTAAACATGCAAGTGTGGGCAACGAGAACTCGGTGAGTTGGTGAACTCGGATAGAAAAACAATCGTCAAGTGACGACTGAAGAGTCCAGTACAATCGAGAAGCATCGAGTTGTTTTTACAATCGACTACATCTTGTAATCGCGCATCACATAGTTAGGAGAGAGCAATATACTGTCCATAGTTTCAGGAGAGAAAATGTTCGGGGACATAACAGCATGTGCAAAAGTTTTTGCATGTTTTTGGAACCACTTATTAACACTTATTTAAATTGTCATCAGTAAATCGATAAAAATCAACATACTCTCGAGAACCGATGTATTCCTAAAATCGAAAAAGCTTTTTAAATATTATTAATTAAACGTGAGAAAGTTTTTGCACCGTTTATTCATGCGCATGCGCACACTTTTTCAATGCGTTCCTCCTTCGAAATACTACATTTAAATAAACAAAGACGAATCAGTTATGATATTTGGTTTCGTAAGGTTGGCAACGTAGGCTCTGGTGCAATTTATGTAAATGACAGAAAGCCTCATCTGAGTTAAAGGTTAGGTTTCGCAACAAGCAACGTTTAGTCTGGTAGGACGGCAATACAAGGTTAATTCATTTTGAAGACAGTATTGCTGGGCTAAAGAAGAAATATTGTTTTAAAGTTAGAAATATTATTACGTAATAATTATTTATATGTATGTACTAAGTTTTTTTTTGATTATGAGCACACAAAAAATGAATACGCTATAAACAAAACTTTCACGGTAAATGATGCTAATCACATGCTCGTCGATCGCTAGGTTGAGCCACTGTACTAACACATTGATTCGTTGAGCAGTACTGTTGACAGGTTTATTTAGTCATCAATAATGTTATATTATATAACTTTTATATTAATATTACATTAACTTAACCTAACCTGTCCTAACTTATCTTAACCTAACCTAACCTCTATTACCACTAAATTTATAATAAAGGTTCAGAGAATTTTGAGTATGGCTCGCAAGAAATTTAAACATTGATTTGTTATGACGCACTTAACTAATAAGGGAATAGAACTGTAGTTTCAATCTCTAACAGTGAAACTGGTGCGGGGAAGTACATACTGCTGCATTTATGTACGGGCACACTGCACGATCTCTGTTCTAAATATGAACAATGACCAAGCTAACAACTTCCCTGTAGGTCTTCTATGTGTATTCATATTTAGTTTCGCGTGCTTTAGATAATCCATGAACACTGGTCGCGAATAAGCAGTCTCCTTCACTGAGATTCGTCTTAGTGATACGATCTGGGATGACCTGGAAGACGATAGGATCTATAGGATCTTGGAGGAAGTAGCAGGCTACCGTACAAAAATCGTTCACACTGCCACCGAAAAGTGAAGCGAAAAAAATCGGGAAATATCGACAAAAAAATCCTGTTATTGAACCAAAAATAAAAAATTACGTGTCATGTTTTCTTCCTTTTTTTATTTTAACTACAATGATTTGTTCGAAAACACGACAAATTAACATAGCTAGTTTTTAATAACATAAGCTGGAACTTATTATAGCCTATCAGCTGTTAAATGAAATCAATTGATCTTTACTAATTAATATAAACCAACTGATCTTTTAATAGAACTGCCAAAATTAAATTAACAGTTTTCATATACTTAAATCTGTCAAACTTCTTCATAGTTTCCGTAGTGTAGTGGTTACCGAGCACGCCTTACAGGCGCAAGGTCCTCGGTTCTATTCTAGCCGGAAATAACAATATTAACAACAATTGTTATAAACGTTTATATTAATTTCGAATGTTTTATAAACGGTTACAACGTGCACATGTTCTTCAACTAAGGAAAAATACCGAAACCAAAGCAACACAACGTTTTCATAATATTACGCGTGTACTGTTATCGAAAAGGAGGAAGAAGGAAAAAAAATAAAGAGACGAAATTCCTTTTCTTTTATTTTCTAGAAAATAAAAAAATTCTATTTTCGTTCTATATTTCAATTGCATTTTTCCATTCGTCAGGCTTTTTTCTATTCTCTCTTCTCGCCAAAATTAACATTAAAGCTTTGCTTCAAAAATATTATTTACTTACTGTAGTGCACATATGTTTATTTTCCTTAGGTTTATTCCTAACATGGAATACGTAAAATTAAATATAGATATTAATATAAAACAAAATTATAAAAGAAATAAATTAAAATACATTTTATAAACATTTTTACTAAGTACGTGGTTTTAATTGATAGTTAATTTCAGATAAGGAAGTCTAACTTCTTTTTTTCAACTTTGCGAATTCATCAACAATTTTCTCTGTGCACTCTCATATTCACAGTGTCCACGCATGCGCTCCTGACTAATAAATGTGTGCACATACTTATTCCTTCTCCTCTTTCTCTTCAAGAATAAGTTAAACTTTAACCTGTCCCGCTGTTAGGGTTCAGAAACCCCTGTTTTAATATGAAGAGTAAAACTACGCCAATGTTTGGTATTTTTATTTTATTTAATTAAGTAACTAATAAATTCTTATTTCTTCAAATAGATTCCAATTCCAAAGAGGTCCCTGAGTCTGCCAGTCTTACGCACGTTCTTCGTTCAAATACGTTTCTTGACATCATAAAAGATTACGCAGTTTAAATTTACATCCATCTACAGCATGATAAAATTATTATTTTTCTTTTTTTTTAATATCGCCTACGTAAATTTATAGCCAGCTATTCCAATCATTGCCAGACGAGTTAACATTTTATGGTTGCTTCGAATTGAGTTTGTCGACTTATTTAAAATTCTTTTGTCCTCAAGTTGGCAACCCTGGGTCCTTTTGTCTTTCCTCTCAATTGAATGCATTCCGATATTAATTAACAACCAGGAAGTCCTCGGGCGGTCCTTTTGTTTTGGTAAACACTATCGAGAAGGTGCTTGAAAGAACAGCTGATTTATAACAAAGGTTATCTGTGACTTACTGGAAAATATATGAACTGGCAGTATAGTCCATATTGTGATTACTGTACTAGACTGTTCTAAAAATCTTTATTTTACTTTTTGTAACATTTCTTTACACTGTCACTATACGAAATGTAGAGAAAGTTTGGTGAACGTGAAAAACAAAAACGATGTTGAGAATCCGAAGTAGTGGTGTTCACTTCGTAGCTTGTTTGTTTGTGTAGACCTGTTTAGTGGAAACTGTACTAATTTATCTGTTTTGATGCAATTTGGCATAACAGGCATATACATACTTCGGTAAAACAAGTTAAATTTAAAATGAACAACTGTAGCTTAAAAAACTGTATAAAACTAAATATTCCAATAATCAGATGTAAAGATGTTGCCAAAAATTTCCTAAATTATATTCCACAAACCCCTAACAAAAAGTATGGATCACTTACTCGACACATTTTGGTTTGAAAGCTATCGGGAAAATTAAAAATCGGCCTCATTTCTCAACACTGGTTTATGAGAATTGCTCATTTTGGTCGTATATGAGAATTCAAAATCTCGTACTTAAGTCAAGTAACTGTAGCAGATCTCAAATAAACGCAACTAATGGAGTAAAACTAAAAAACAAATCTGCAGTGTGTGTAGATCCCCTCGGGAATTAACTTAAAAAAAAACTTTTTTGAAGAGCTTTTTGGTAAAAAAAAACCTGTTAATTTTCTCAAAACCGATTCGACCGATTGTAATCAAATTTTGTTCACATGCAGTCAATAAGTACCTAACAAAACTAATGGTATGATATATGCCCGAAAACATTGTCTAAAAACTGTAGAACAAGTGAACGTTTCTCAAAATCGGTTCGTCAAATTCTGTGTACATTGAGACTAAATTATTTAGCAAGTTTTACGAAATTTTAAAATTTTGTAAATCTGTTTTTAAGTCTGTTTTGTTCATTTTTTAAGTCTGTCTCGGGGAATTTTAATTTTTTCAAAAACAACTTTTTGATAAAAAAACTGTTTGGACATGATTTTCTTAAAATCGGGTATAACAATTGTAATCAAATTTTGCTCAATTACAATCCATGAGTACCGAATTGTTCAGTACGTTTATAACTAAAAAATGTGGTTTAAAAAGTGAAAAATCTAAGTAATTTCTCTAAATTGTTTCATCATATTTTGCTCAAATATTTGGTCATGTATGAAGATTCTTTCTCAGGTTTTAAATAAAAATAATTTACTTTCGAATCGTAATTTTCTTTTATTACAAACTTGGTTATGAATTTTTATACAAAATTTGAACAAAATCTGGTTAACTAATTCAAGAAATCATGTCGAATTACTTATGTTTTAGTCAATACCTTCTGACCCGGAATTCGAGAAAGTTCGTGTAATATTTTTGCATAATTTGTTACGCGTATATGGGATATTTACATTACAATAGCTTTCGAACAAATGTTGAGTGAAGGTTGGCACCACTGGCGGTCGTTTTCGGTAAGAGTAAACTAATGCGGTTGGCATTGAGAATTACTAACACACATGTAAAACTGTTCCGGGTTGCCTATACTGTACTGTACTGAAGGTTACGTTTACTTCAAGGTGTTGTCCCCGTCCCCACTCCCCCTTCCCGCAGCAGTACTTCCTTCATTATCCTGGAGGACAGTAACAACTACTTTATGTAACAACTACAGCTTGTAAACAAATCAGATAACAGTTATTTCTCGAATTTTCTTTAGAAAATGAGCTATTAGAGCGAACATTATGGTAAGATCCAGCCTGAGGGACCTTGAAAAGATCGACAGTCCTGACTTCTAGAACATTGTGTGTGTGTGTGTGTGTGTGTGTGTGTGTGTGTGTGTGTGTGTGTGTGTGTGTGTGTGTGTGTGTGTGTGTGTGTGTGTGTGTGTGTGTGTGTGTGTGTGTGTGTGTGTGTGTGTGTGTGTGTGTGTGTGTGTGTGTGTGTGTGTGTGTGTGTGTGTGGTTCGCGCGTTTGTGTAATAAATTTGAACGTCTCAAAAAGTGATCTAGAGGTCAGAATGGGTGCTCATTTCAAGGCCCCGGACTGGGTCTTACCATGATGGTGCTTCAATAGCTCATTTTTCAAAAATAAATTCGATAATGAGACAGGAATAATGATTGTCAAAGTACATCAGTTTCAAGTACCTATGTCAAAATCTATATCAAAGTATCTGTATCAAAATCTATATCAGTACCTGTATCAAAATCTATATCAAAACCTATATTAAAGTACCTATATCAAAGTCTATATCAAAGATTCTATAACAAAATCAGTGTCAAATTAACTATATAAAAATCTACATCAAAGTACCTACATCAAAATCTATATCATATTACCTATATCAAAATCTGTTTCAAAGTACTTACATCAAAATCCTTACCAAAGTACCTGTATAAAAATCTATATCAAAGTACTTTTATCAAAATCTAAATCAAAGTGCCTGTATTGAAATCTATATCAAAGTATCTGTGTCAAAATCTATATCAAATTACCTGTACCAAATTGTTTTTCAAAATACCAATAGGCTACACATTGTGTAATGAAATAACCACAATCTACGTACACGTACGTATAAAAGTCCTTTTAATTCGGACACATCTTTAACGATTATGGTATCATTTTGGAATGTTACGTTTTCGGGTTCAAAAAAGAAAAGATCTCCTCTTCGGAATATTGGTTTTAATTTTAAAAACCAATAGGAAAATTGGTTTTAATTATTTTAATTAGAAAATCAGAATAATAACGCTGGCTTTTGAGTAGCTACCTTAAATATAAATGTCAATAGAGTATAAATCTACGGCCAATTCGTCCGGGATTTTCACCCTCGTTCGGGGAAGTGTGCTGTTCTGTGTTTTGGGAAAAAAATTCCACGTGTTTCAGTTACTTGAAGAACTTGTGTCAATCAAGCGATTCAAAATTTGATACCTATTTGGAAATCTAAAAGCCTACCTTAATCGAAAACTAACAAGAAATTTTCCATGTTTTGAAAAAAATTAACACTTCTATAAGGAAGTTTTCAAATTAGTAGAGTCCTGTATGTGTCTCTGCAATTTCTGCACCAGTGGAGAGGGTATTTTCAGTCGTGAATAATATCCGGTCAACAGACAGAGGTAGTTGAAACGTTACTACTGTTGGAAGCTTACTAATTAATAAGCTGAATAACATTTTTTTTTATTGAGTTCTATAAAAATTAAAACAAAATACATTTTTACAGAAAATCTGAAGTAGTAAAAAATATTAATGTTACCGTTGGAGCTGGACCCAGTGGGCGTTAATAATGATACAGAATCTGTAGACTGGGCCTTTATATTTTCATTTTTTCAATACATTTTGAAAGTCGGTTTAATTATTAGTTTGCGTGTCCCTAAAAAGAACCAATTCTAAAATGTTTCTGATCCACGACCTAATTCTAAAATATTTCTGATGTAAGAACCAATTCTAAAATCTTCCTGATCCAAGAACCAATTTTAAAATGCTCCTGATCAAGGAACAAATTCTAAAATGTTCCTGACGCAAGAACCAGTTCTAAAATGTTTCTGATGCAAAGAACCAATTGTTAAACGTTTCTGCTCCTCGGCAGGGTGGTGCAGACTAGCTGCACCTATTGAGAGGATTTAGACGTCCCTCGCGGTACCTGAGACTAACACACACTTACACTTACAACACTTCACTTACGACTTTAACACTTTACACTCACACTTACATTTAGGGAGGCGATAATAGCTTCAATGGCTTCAATAGCTTTTCACCTTAAAAAAATGTTTCTGATCCAATAACCAATTTTAAAATGTTCCTGATCCAAGAACCAATTTTAAAATGTTCATGATCCAAGAACCAATTCTAAAACTATCCAGAGAGTTCGGAAACGCCATGATTTCAGTCTTCTCCAAATATCAGAGACGAGTTTTAGTGTAATTTCTACGCTAGAAACACGAAACACGCCAAACATTTTATAGCCATTGTTTCGCAAACGTTTCTCCAAGAAAGAAATTTAAATGGAAATATGTAATGAGCGACATCATTACCTGGTAGCACTGCTGGAGAGGGTCGTCATCTGTCATTAAATTTGAATAGTCTCGGAAAACTTGTTTAAAGAGCCACAGAGGCTGGCTGGCCGAGACGAAGGACGCCCGGTCCTGGAGATTGCTACGAATTAATTTGAAAACGTGGTCCAGCTCTACCAGACCTCGGAGACTGCGTTTCGTGATGTAATCTGAATCTGAACTTACGTATTGTTAGAGTTGCCGTGGTAACGTATTGCATTGTTAGAGTTGCCATGGTAACATGTATTGTTTTTATGTTAAGATTCGAACACTAAACAAAACCATGGTGAAGGTGTTATGAATTTAAATTTAGCACAAAAGTGTTACAATTTCATTTCACTTTTAGCACTGAATATAAACGTATTAGAATGATAACACTTATGAGAGATATGAGCGCGTTGTTGGTGGCATCTAGCGGCAATGTGTTCAACTGCAATTAGTAGATAATAGTACTGTCTAATTTCTCAAAAGTCTTATATAAAATATTATTAACTGATTTTGAAAGAAAAATATTCCTGAATCTGATTTTTTTGGGACCCATACATTCTGTTGTATTCAATCAGACTTGTATTTCATATCACTAAATGGCCTAAAGTTAATCTTATTCAGAATACTAAAGAAATTTAAACGTACTTCGCAAAATCTACTTTACGATAGTTTTAAAATCAGACCTTAGCACCTACAAAAATCTGCAAAGTCTACCAAGAATTTAAATCCAGAAAAAACCAGTTCTGTTTTTAATAACAGAAATACTTACGCGTCTTACTATTGTCGGAGGCGGTAATTGCTAGAGTTAATTGCATCTGTTAATTAAATACTTTTAATAATATATATTTAAACTAACATAACATCAATAATACATGACGTTTTACTAAATATTTTACAATTTCATAGTATTTCATGGTTAGACCTAATGAACAATGGTTTACTTATATATATATATATATATATATATATATATATATATATATATATATATATATATATATATATATATATATATATATATATATATATATATGTATGTATGTATATGTATAACAGTATTAGCCTCTGATATAACAGTATTGTAAACATGAATATGTAAAAGTTCCATATGATTGTTTTAATTGGATTCCATTATTTACGTTCATATTCTAGAGAAAAGTTATACAAATTGTCAGAAAAATTAAAAATTCACAAGTTATTTTTTGAGTCTGTTCCAACTCGACCGTACGGCGTTTGGTTTATGTGTTTGTTACGCAGTTTTGGCCAAACGCATTGACCGATTGTTTTGAAATTTGGTACGACGGTATGAAGCCCGAACGACGTAATTGTAGAATGTTACTAATTCACTTCCGTTTTGAAATGGCGGCCTCTGATTTAACAATGACGAGCGTAGTCGATGGATATTTCGTGTAATACTGGATGAACGGCTCGCCCTATCGTGTTGACCGCATCATGAAGAAAGAGTTTACAATTTCCAGTAAAGTTGGTCCAGTAACATTTTTCTTAAATATTACGGTTACCAGTTAAACTGGCGAAGAAGGTTGCGAGCGCGTCAGAGCGGAGCGGTGGCCAGGCAATTAATACGGTCTACTGTTATTTGAACTATTAGTATAACAATATTATATACATAAAAATAACATTTACCAATTCTTCTAGTTCATTGATTTATATGACAATGTGTTTACACGACTGCCAAAAATGGAGTGTTATGCTTTTCGTGGCTGGGTAAGTAAGTATGTATGTTTGTTCCGTCATAACTTCTTAACGGTTCATCCGATTTTACTTTATCTCGTTGGATTCTTCACTTCACTAGAAGTGTCGTAGGCTACATAACTTTCATCCAAACCATCCCCAAAGGGGTGAAATAGATAAGATAAACTTACAGGTAATTTCAGATAGGATGTTGCTAGGATTGAATCATAAATTCTTAAATAACTGATGTACACGTTAAAATATAATGACTAGGGACAACACGATTGGAATTACTCATATTCAACCACGGAAAGCAATAGGAAAACACTAACTTCAGAACCAACATGCCTAGTGTTACCACTCAAGTTTCAGCTGATTCAGGGCATTGAGCTGGGAAAAATTACACCCTGAACACAAAAATCAGCTGACCCAAATCGGAGTTGAGAAAATCTGAAGGGACGGTAGATAAGCTAGCGATAAGCTTTATCCAAAGGTCAGACTCGGGGACGACACCAGATCTTCAAATTAAAGTAAGTAATGAATTTGATCTACCTTAGCTCGTTGGATTCCTCGTTTAGGAATCACTCAGAATCAACCAAGAAAAATACTAACTTCGGAACCCATAAGTCTAGAGTTACCACTAGGCTTTGTCCAAAGGTGAGGCTTGGGGATAACACCACATCTTCAAATTAAAGTAAATAGTGAACAACGTTCAATACGCGATAAAAATTAAATAATTCGAAAATTAAAAATTATAAATAATCGATTTAAAATTAAATACAAATTGTTCAATCCTATACGCTCCAACGTCAGTCTGCGTATGCTGTTGAATAATCGAGCCATAGTACAGTATGGTATAGTGGACAGGACCATAAGAGGGAACAAAGTTTTGTTATTTTTTTAAATGGCAAAGTGGATAAAAAATAATAATTTTTAAAAAACTTGGTCACTATTAGCTGCATTTCAATAGCCTATGTTTACACTAGACAGCCCCCGCTGCATTGCAATTGTTAATGGAAGATCAACATTTTCTAAACGATACAAGACACATCGTACAAAGTTCAAATTACTTCGAAAGTTTATCAGGGATATACTCTACTGATGACAATAAAAGAGTTGCACTATTGTATAAGCTTAACATGTAAATTCATAATTTATTAACTAAATACTCGGAAAATATTTTTCAGCATTTATTCTAATAACTTATTTTCATATTTTTAAATATTAATCTTATCTTATCTTAATCTTAATCTTAATCTTAATCTTAATCTAATCTAATTCATATTATATTTCTGATAGTTTGTGTGTTTGTTTGTTTGTTTGTTATTCAATCACGCTTTAACCACTAGACCAATTGAGATGAAATTTGGTACGAATATGGTTTAAGTGTCAGAGATACCCATAGGCCTATTCCCGTTTTACAAAACGTCATTATACTACTTACCCAGCCCAAAATAATTATCAGTTTTTAGTTTTGTGGCATGTGTTAACTGTAGTTATTTACTGGACCTGTGATTTAGGTACCTGAGATGAACATAGATTCAATTCTATTTTAAGAATCTTAAACTGTGTTTTATTTATTGCTAAATTATTGCTTTTAATGTAACATTTTCAATATTTTAGTTGAATTTTTTTTCAAAACTGACCTTAATTTGTTACTTTGTGTTGAATTTTCAATATTAAATGTAAAAAAATTCCTACACAGAGTGCCAATTGTAAGGTAGTATATATATTTGTGTAATTACATTATATGAAAAAATGGTAAATATGCAGTGTAGCATATCCTTATTTTTCGATATTTTTGTTACTAAAATGCTTTATTATGTGCCCAAAAGCAAGAATCCAAAATATGAAAGCACGAGAAGTACGATAAAAATCGAAAATAAATGTGACCAACATAACCTCAAAATTGCTACCCCGGCGAAAATCAGTAACGTGTTGTAAATCGGTAAAACAATAAAATACGTCTAACACGGGTTTTGGGTGATAAGAAACCAATTTTTTAAAAGAATACTGCATAACCAAACTGACAAGGTGATGCGTGAAAAAACCTTTATATTTTTTTAAAAAATAACCTACTATATATCCTGACACGGTTGTTGGGCCTATCACGGTGATACGTAAAAAATCCTTTATATTTTTTTAAAGAATATTACATATCTTAACTGACATGGTTGTTAGGCCTAACACGGTGATGCGTGAAAAAACCTGCATATTGTTTTAAAGAATACTACATAACATAACTGACACGGATGTTGGGCCTATCACGGTGATGTGTGAAAAAACCTTTATTTTTTTAAAGAATACTACATAACCTAATTGACACGGTATTTAGGCCTAACACGGTGATGCGTGAAAAACCTTTATATTTTTTTAAAGAATACTACAAATCCTAACTGACACAGCTGTTGTGCCTATCACGGTAATGTGTGAAAAAATCCTTTTTTTTTAAAAAGAGTACTGAAAACTTAACTGACACGGTTGTTAGGTCTAACATGGTGATGCGTGAAACCTTTATATTTTTTTAATGAATACTA
This sequence comes from Callitettix versicolor, assembly GCA_022606455.1. Classification (NCBI taxonomy): domain Eukaryota; kingdom Metazoa; phylum Arthropoda; class Insecta; order Hemiptera; family Cercopidae; genus Callitettix; species Callitettix versicolor. The sequence goes on along the minus strand of CM040185.1, from coordinate 53,224,239 downwards.
CATATCTGACACGGTGTTGGGCCTATCACGATGATGTGTGAAAAAACCTTTATATTTTTTTAAACAATACTACACATCCTAACTGACATGGTTGTTGGGCCTATCATGGCGATGTGTGAAAAAAACCGTTATTTTTTTTAAAGAGTACTCCAAACCTTAACTGACACGGTTGTTAGGCCTAACATGGTGATGCGTGAAAAATCTTTATATTTTTTTTAAAGAATACTCCATAAGTTAACTAACAGGGTTGTTAGGCCTAACGCGATGATGCATTAAAAAAACCTTTATTTATTGTTTAAAAAAGAGTACTCCAGAACCTAACTGACACGGTTGTTGGGCCTAATACGGTGATGCAGGAAAAAAGCCTTAATTTTTTTAAAGAGTACTCCATAACTTAACTAACACGGTGGTGCGTTAAAAAACCTTTATTTTAAAAAAGAAATACACCATAACCTAACTGACATAGTTGTTGGTCTTAACACGGTGATGCGTGATCTTTAATGTGTATACGATTGCGGGCAAAGCCGTGACGGGTTACAGGTAATCATATTATATATCTGAAAGTTTGTTTTTGTTTATTTGTTTCTTATTCAATCACACTTTAACTACTGGACCAATAGATATTAAATTTGGTATGAACACGGTTTAGGTACCTGAGATAAACACAATACTATTCCAGTTTAATTGTATAATAGTGACTTTTTAATAATACTGAATTTTTAAAATATGACAGGACCCTGTTTTAGAGTATCGAGTAGCAAAAATGTATATATCTTGGCCGAAAACCATAAATCGTATAATATTGTAAATAGAAATATATTAAAATGAAATGACCTATTCTGATTTTGAAAATCGACTATAAATTTTATTACCTACATTATAATTGCAGGCAAAGTAGCAACGGGTAACAGCTAGTTAATTATATTTCAGATTTTCATTTCGTTTAATTATGGAATATATATTTTTTTTTTGTATTTTGTGTTTTAGCAGTCGTGTGTTTTTTACTTTTTTAAATACTTATTTTTATATAACAAACTTTTATATTTTAACCTGGTCTTCGTTATTTAAGAATTTATGATTTCATCCTAGCAACTTTTTTATCCTGTCTGAAATTACCTATATTTTTATCATATCTATTTCACCCCATTGGGGGTGGTTTGGATGAAAGTTACGTAGCCAACGACACTTCTAGTGAAGTGAGGAATCCAACGAGCTAAAGTAAACTCGGACGAGCCGTTAAGAAATTATGACGGAACAAACAAGCATACATACATACATATTTACCCAGCCATGAAAAACATAACACTCCTTTTTTTGGCAGTCGCATAAAAATACCCCAAATCTCAAAAAGTCCTCCTTTTTCTAGGTAATTACCTTTAATATGGCAGTGCTCAGGTCAAAACACATTACAGCTACTATTTCGTTTTTTATGCAGACCCAAGCACTTCCGGTACTATTGCGCAGGCGCCGATTACACTTGATTCCTGTAACGCAGCATCGCCAGCAAAGAGGTAACTAGAATCGGCTCGTTATTTGTAATCTCTTTGTCCACATTGCTGAAGTAAGAGCGAACACACAACACAGCAGCGTACTGTAATGCTTGATAAACACGATTCTGTGGTTTGAGTTTGAGGTTAGTCATAAATCATGAGGCAGACTATCCGGACAGCGCAACTAAGTGTTCCAAGAAGCCACATGGCAGCCCGACAGTCTGAGGCATTGATTTCTTGCGCGTTTGTTGTGTATTGTCAAGTGCTGCTAATCTTATTGCTGCTGACACACCCATCTGCAGTAATCGATTAGTTACTGCAAGTAGGAATGGCAAAAAAGTTTAAAATATCGGGACGAAAACATCGAGTTTTTTAGGATTTTAAAATATAATTAAAATAGTTTCTGTAATGACGAAACGTGGAAATTGTATATTACCATGATATACCCTTATATATAATATTGTGTGTGTGTGTGTGTGTACGCGTGCGTGCGTACGTGTGTTTTATTGATTAAGGACATTAACGAATTAAGTTTATAATAACATGTATAGATAAACATAAATTTAGAAAAATAAAAGTGTCACACGAAAAATTCCTCAATAGGAAAATCCAACACTCATTCCACCAGCCAAGACAGTCCTTGCACATGTAGGCAACAGCAGCAGACAATAAAAAATGAAGCATTGGTATTTTGACATCGGGAATCGAGCTCCAGACAGCTAAAGTGTCACTTTCTGAAGTGATAGGCTGCACTGCTGATAACAGATGCAGAATTGTGCTCCAATTGATCAGTGAGAAGGCACACCACCATCCTTTTTCATTAAATTATCGATATTTCGGGACTAAAACATCAACGTCGAAAAAACATCGATACGAGACAATCGATGTTTTTCGAGTAAAACATCGATGTTTAAAAAACAACGATGTTTGTTTGCTATCCCTAACTGACTGCAAGACATTGAAAATAAATGCATCAAGAATATTTGTAAAGCACATATATCGAGAAATCGTAGTACATTTTTGGTTTAAAACGTTTTTGCTTTTAGCCAGTTAGACTAATGTAAGACATGGGGGGGGGTCAATATAACGCACAGAAAAGCCAGCGGATAGTCCAGCTACTTAGTAAATGGCCTGCATGAGAATTTCTTGCGCATGTAGAAGAATTCCCCTCCTGCTCCCATCACCAGTCCAGTGACAGACTCTGCTAGTCTTAGTCTACAAACTATTACTAGTTATAGTGAAGGAAAAGGAGAGAGCTGTGGTGAGAGAGTGGGGATTCGACCTCTCTCTCGCACATGTTCTCTCTCTGTCGCACTGGTGTTCTTAGGAGGTCGTTTTCTAAGCGGCTGATCTATAGTACAGTAACTACATCCGAATAGCGTAACAGTTGAACTGTCCGGTTTAATAGAAATGACAGAAACGACGATCCTTTGAGGAACCGCTTGACATATTTCATTCAGCGTTGTTCAGTCATGGACGGTCTTTCATACATTTTCTGTAGTGCCATTATTTATTCCACTTTTTTACTAAACATATTTCAAAAATTTACTTTGTAGTTTAGATACTTTTATGAGTGAATGGTGTAAAAATAGTACACATTAAAGTTTTTCACACTAAATTATTTTCCGAAGAAGTCAGGCAACAAAATAGCAACAACAAAAAATCGCTATAACTTCACAAAATCGGTGAATTGATTTAGTCTTTAGCTATGTGTTTGTTCGCAAGCGCGCGCGCGTACACACTCTCTCTCTCTCACACAAACAAACACATACACACACGCGCGCGCACACACACACACACACACACACACACACACACACACACACACACACACACACACACACACACACACACACACACACACACACACACACGGAGAAGCCATAGTATAATTAGAAAGTTTAAAATGATTATATTAATGTTGATTATTGTTATGAAATAAAAAAATTGTTTGAAATTTTCTTCCATAATTTAATCGAGACAGCTGCGTGCCAGTTAGTGTTGGTTTAACGTCTTTGTGCCAATTAGCGCGATAACGTTTTGGGTAAATATTGTGCCGACAGAAATTCCGTTGTTGCAACCGCTAGGTCCAAGGTTTAACACTAAATTGACACAAAACCAAGCAAACACCAAACACAGATCCCACGTGCTTATTCACGAGGCCTTGACGCGAACAATGGCGGAAGACTGAAGAGTCAAGGGGATTCGCGCGTGATCGTCAAGGTTACCCACTCTTCACAATCACTACACTACGCTACCTAGTCCATCAGGCTGTCATAGTGGCGGGCGTAAAGTGTTTTCCTGTTAGCAGTGAATAGTAGCAGTGATTTAATCACAGTTTAGGGAACAGTTTACTAATAAGACAACATGTTGCCATGTGTTAACTGTTCAGTGCTCAGTGCTGTTTATTACAGTAATAGAAACTAGAGGTATCAAATTAGTAAAATATGTGGAAACAATTTATTATTGTGCATTTATTAATAATTATGTATCGACAAAAAATAAATAAATGGCCTAGAAACGATTTTGTCCATAATAAATATTATTATAATTACATTTTCATACGCTATAAATCATCCCATCGTCTGCATTAGCCCAAGTGTGCACAATAATCGGACGACAAAAAAAAAAAAAAAAAAAAATATATATATATATATAATTACAAAAATAGTTAATAAAGTAATAGTGCAATCAAAATAATAGGAAAAAACTTTTAGATGTTTTCACAGTCGTTTATGTGAAGCAAAAATAAATACAAAAACTTAACAAAATAAACCTATGCATCCGTAAAATACGGAATATAAATAATAAATTTTATGATTTTTTTAATAATTAGTTAAGCATCTGAAACTATGATCAGTTAATCAAATTTCATTTATTTAATTAAAATAAAGTAAAACAAATGACCTTAATTATTAGTTACAGTAAAATAAAAAATGTCTTAATTAATAAACATGAATAATAGGCTTACTTTTATTTCAAGTAATTTGCAATATTCTTTAATTATTGCTTTGCGCGCTTATAGTCCTTGTAAATCAAAGGGTAGACAACACTGAGCAGTGAGCAAAGAGCTGGACGGTTGAAAAGCAGTGACAACTGCTCACTGTTTAGTGCCAAGAACTGTGATCTAAGTAGCAGTTATTGCATTCACAGTCTCACCTCTACCTGCAGACTGATGGACTAGCGATGGGGTCAAAATAACGTCGCTATTAAAAATAACGGCAAAGTAACTTATGTTAGAATATAAGTATAACCTGCAATCACCTTTTTCCAGTATCACTGTTTTTATTTATATGGAGATGGGAAAGCAGATTGCGCATGCTTGGATAGTACTAATGCAGCCACGTTATTACTTATTGCGATACCTAGTAAAATTTTAAAAAACCGTAGCAGTCAGGGGACTAGCCGACAGAAACTTTGCTTACACCAATGTTTATATAAAGTAATATATGCTCATAACATTGTAGAATTATTAATTTATAAATATAATTCTTTTCGATACCTAATTATGAGTTTACAGACATTAATAGTTCAGTAGATAATATTTTTACTCGACTGTAGATTTTTCATTTTATAATCTGCGAGTGAAAACCAAAATAACAAAAATAAAGACCTTTTTATTAATTTCAATTCTAATAATTAATTTAGAAAATATGAGACTGTAAACATTAATTCTGCAATAAACAGTACGTGAATTTGATTTTATCAAAAAATCAAAATGAACATTGACCTTTGTCGGTTTTTAGCGTATTTCAATTGCAAAATGAGGCAAAGGAGACCATCATGACAAAACCAAGACCAGGGTCCTTTAGATCACTTTTTGAGAGGTCGTTAGAAGTTGTCCCTAGTAACTCTAAGAACATATTCTCACTAGGTCCTTAGAACCTCGCAGTATATTCTTAATTAATGATCTAACCATCAGTCCACGATTTTTTCGCTCGTATATTTTCTCCAATTTAAACGGTAACCGTAATATGTAGTAAAAATGTTACTGGGCCAAATTTATTGCAAATTTCTTTCTCTAAACTCGGTCAAAATTATGATAGGCAAACCGTTCTGCCAGTATTAGTGGAAATAGCCAGCAACTACACTCGTCATCTTCAAAACAGAGGCCGCCATCCTGAAACGTAAGAATGAGAAAAAATCGTACACATGTTGTTTCGGATTTATGCGAGGTACCTTCATAACAAATTTAAAACAAAATCGGTCAGTGCGTTTGGCTAAAACTACGTACACTCGTCATCGTTAAAACAGAATCCGCCATATTGAAATGAAAGTAAAAGAGGGAAAAAGTCTTACAAAGTACCGGCTTTATACAAAGTACCTTGGTAACAAATTTCGGAATTATCGGTCAATGGTTTGGCCAAAACTTCGTACACTCGTAATCGTTACATCAGAGGAAGCCATATTGAAACAGAGGTAAATGGGGGGGAATCTTACACATATGTCATTTTGGGTTTTATAAAAGATATCTACGTATCAAATTTCAAAACAATCGGTCAATGCGTTTGGCTGAAACTGCGTACAAACGTTATTGTAAATCAGAGACCGCCATCTTGAAACGGAAACGAATGGGAAAAATCTTATACGTACGTCAATCGGACTTTATACAGGGTACCTACGTACTATATTGCAAAACAATCGGTCAGTACGTTTGGCCAGAACTACGTAACAAACAAAAAAAAAAAAAAAAAGAAGAAGAAAACACAAATGCCCAAGATGGAAATGGAACAGCAACCTCTCTTTGCTCGGTCAATAGTATAGGCCTCATATTTTTGGACATAATACTTAATACTCAATTCCACTGAAAATTAAAAAAAGAACTAAAATATTAAGATTTTTAATGTTTCTTACAAAGGTAAAATTAAATTTAAAAAAAAATGTGCAAAAAATATCAATTCATTTCCATAACTCCACCGAAACGGTAACTTTAGTGTCAAATTTTGTAAGCTGATTTGAGTTAGTTATGCATTTTACCAGAGGATTTTAAATAATTACCGAAATTTAAAAGAAATCAGATAAACTTGTTCCTCTGCTAACGCCCTTCTGGAACCGGATGTTTTTTTGGGGGGTTGGTGAGATAGATATGTTTTGTATCAGCAACTAAGCCTTTCTGAATGAATAACATTAAATTGTAAGTTTGCGAAATGTTTTCGCAGAATTTTCAGTAACATATATTTCTGTTTAAAACCGCCATATTTATTTTAATACTGGAATCATCTGACGCCGTTATAAATTTTACTTTTCACTGAAGAAAGTATAAATAAAACAGCACGCAGCTGTCTCGCTAACATGATGGAGGCGCATTTCCAAAAGTAATTTTTTTATCTTAAAATTTTTATACAAATTTTGGTTTCACCATGACAAAAATACGATATAACTTAAAAATTCAAAATGCTATTAGGCCTACATGAAGATTTTAAAGTAATGGTGACATCAAAATTTCAATAAAAAGATTAAGATAAACAAACTGAACACTCACTTCCATCAAATAAAATTTCTGTATTTCAACGAATTTTGAAAATTAAAAATATTAATTTAAGCAGTTTTTAACGCATTCAATAATGAAATCAAAAATTTCAAAAGTTTAAAATACGTTCAAAATTTTTAAAGTTTAAAAAACTGCCGCCTGGATTATTCTTTTTATTCCCAAATCGTAAACTTCTTTCATTTCAAATTCAATACACTGATTTGACATACGGATCTTCAAATAGGACATACGTTTTAGCAAAAACTGCATAACCAGTTTTTAGATATCTTTCGATATTTTCCAAAACATTAAAAGAAAATTATTGTGAACGAGAGAAAGTGACTTAGTTTAAAAAAAACTTTAAAAGTTAAAATACTGACTAACTGAACATACATACGACTTTTCAGTACGAATCAAACCAAAAGGTAGGATCAGTGAACGTTTCATACTTTGTAAAAACCGATGTTTCGAAAGTTAAACAAAGCAAACTACATTCAACATTGTGATTCAATCTACTAATATTGTATGGCCGCTATCGTGTTTGTGTTTACTACTATTCGTCCACCAGATAGCGCACACATCTGTACATGAAGAAAATCACGTTTTAGAATTCATTCCAGAGGTCGATTGATAATGTAATGTACTTTGAGACGTTCTTGTTTTCCCGATGTAAATAAAAACCAAATTCATTTGACGCGATATTACGCGCATGAGCTTGCGCCTGCAAGATTATGTACAGTAGTACCCCGGTTAACGTTCTTAGTTCCGGAACTAAGACTGTTATCTGAGTAGACCGCTGTGCGAATCAGCGTTTACAGTAGAGACTTCTGGAAAACATTTTAATTTGTTCAAACATTTAAAACTGGATTTAAACAACAATTTAAAACTCGCAAACAAAGTCGTGTTGTTAAATTTAAAAATAAAAAGTATGGAACACGATTATAGGGGGTCTATAACTTTAAAGTTTTTAACACGCTAACAAATTAAACACACAGTAAACGTGTTGACACACAAAGTAAAATTAGGTATGGTGACAGAAAGGGGAATAGGAGTGGAAATTCTAAAAAGATAACTAAGAAATATCATGGAAGTTCAATAACTTCCATTATAGAAAAGCCAAAGACCCATCAATCAAAGGCTTTTTTATGTTAACTTAGCACAATGATTATTTCTGTAGCACAGCACAATGGGTATTTACGCAGTGTAGGTTGTTTTTTCAAATAGTGATTTTTGAATATTTTTATTTTTATTTTATAGATCTATTTTATTATCTAATTCATCCGTGGAAAATAATTCTTTTCAAATATTACTTACGATTTTAGGCCGTTTTTACAGAACTATATTGCGGCGTCATTGCTGTTTACATTGCATTAAAAGCACATTAAATTTCATACAATGATTTTCCGGTTATGCGCGTTATTATTAACTACATGCGCGTTACACATTCTGACAGCCATTACTAAATGTTAATGTTTATTCCTTTTTTCTTTGGTTCGTTCTCGTAATGAAAACATGGTTAAAATGGCGTCCATTATTTATGAACTTCCCGAATTTGCCTTCTTTGAGTTAGGTTCACCATCTAACAACAGTGTCGGTTAGGTCATTGAGTATATTTAAAAATAAAAATAAAGGTATTTATATCGTTTTAACGATCAAACACACGTTACCTAATTTCGCGCGGTAGCAATTTGGAGGTTATGCGAGTATTTTATTTTTGATTTTTATGATATTTCCCGTGCTTTCCGCCCTTTTATATTTTGAATTATTGCTTTTGGACATGTAATAAAGCATTTTAGTGAAAAAATACAGAAAAATCGAAAAAACCAAAACTGCCTATTTAATGTTCAACCCTTTATCCGAAACTAAATTTGTATGCGGATCATTTTCCATACTGTGAATTAGACCGTTGTCCGGGTCGACTGTTAGTCGGGGTACAACTATGCTTGCTGATGAATATATAACGTGACACATAACACGTAACAAATTGCAGCGCTAAAAAATGGTGCACTTGCTGATGAATATAATACGTGACATATAACACATAACAACTTGCAGCGCTAAAAAATGGTGCACTTGCTGATGAATATAATACGTGACATATAATACATAACAAATTGCAGCGCTAAAAAATGGTGCGCCTGCTGATGAATATAATACGTGACATATAACACATAACAACTTGCAGCGCTAAAAAATGGTGCACTTGCTGATGAATATAATACGTGACATATAACACATAACAACTTGCAGCGCTAAAAAATGGTGCACTTGCTGATGAATATAATACGTGACATATAACACATAACAACTTGCAGCGCTAAAAAATGGTGCACTTGCTGATGAATATAATACGTGACATATAACACATAACAACTTGCAGCGCTAAAAAATGGTGCACTTGCTGATGAATATAATACGTGACATATAATACATAACAAATTGCAGCGCTAAAAAATGATGCACCTGCTGATGAATATATTACGTGACACATAACACGTAACAACTTGCAGCGCTAAAAAATGGCGCACTTGCTGATGAATATAATACGTGACATATAACACATAACAACTTGCAGCGCTACAAAATGGTGCGCCTGCTGATGAATATATTACGTGACACATAACACGTAACAACTTGCAGCGCTAAAAAATGGTGCACTTGCTGATGAATATAATACGTGACATATAACACATAACAACTAGCAGCGCTACAAAATGGTGCACTTGCTGATGAATATAATACGTGACATATAACACATAACAACTTGCAGCGCTAAAAAATGGTGCACTTGCTGATGAATATAATATGTGACACATAACACGTAACAACTTGCAGCGCTAAAAAATGGCGCACTTGCTGATGAATATAATACGTGACATATAATACATAACAAATTGCAGCGCTAAAAAATGGTGCGCCTGCTGATGAATATATTACGTGACACATAACACGTAACAACTTGCAGCGCTAAAAAATGGCGCACTTGCTGATGAATATAATACGTGACATAGAACACGTAACAACTTGCAGCGCTAAAAAATGGTGCACTTGCTGATGAATATAATACGTGACATATAACACATAACAACTTGCAGCGCTACAAAATGGTGCGCCTGCTGATGAATATATTACGTGACACAAAACACGTAACAACTTGCGGCGCTACAAGATTATCCACTTGCTGATGAATATATTACGTGACACATAACACGTAACAACTTGCAGCGCTAAAAAATGGTGCACTTGCTGATGAATATAATACGTGACATAGAACACGTAACAACTTGCAGCGCTAAAAAATGGTGCACTTGCTGATGAATATAATACGTGACATATAACACATAACAACTTGCAGCGCTACAAAATGGTGCGCCTGCTGATGAATATATTACGTGACACATAACACGTAACAACTTGCAGCGCTAAAAAATGGTGCACTTGCTGATGAATATAATACGTGACATATAACACATAACAACTAGCAGCGCTACAAAATGGTGCACTTGCTGATGAATATAATACGTGACATATAACACATAACAACTTGCAGCGCTAAAAAATGGTGCACTTGCTGATGAATATAATACGTGACACATAACACGTAACAACTTGCAGCGCTAAAAAATGGCGCACTTGCTGATGAATATAATACGTGACATATAACACATAACAACTTGTAGCGCTACAAAATGGTGCGCCTGCTGATGAATATATTACGTGACACAAAACACGTAACAACTTGCAGCGCTACAAGATTATCCACTTGCTGATGAATATATTACGTGACACATAACACATAACAACTTGCAGCGCTACAAAATGGTGCACTTGCTGATGAATATGTTGCGCACCTTTGCACGTATCAGATGGTGGTACTATATGTTTATCCACTTGCTGATGAATATGTTGCGCATCTTTGTACGTATCAGATGGTGGTACTATATGTTTATCCACTTGCTGATGAATATATTGCGCACCTTTGCACGTATCAGATGGTGGTACTATTTGTTTATCCACTTGCTGATGAATATGTTGCGCACCTTTATACGTATCAGATGGTGGTGCTATATGTTTATCCACTTGCTGATGAATATATTGCGCACCTTTGCACGTATCAGATAGTGTTGCTATATGTTTATCCACTTGCTGATGAATATATTGCGCATCTTTGTACGTATCAGATGGTGATGCTATATGTTTATCCACTTGCTGATTAATATATTGCGCACCTTTGCACGTATCAGATGGTGGTACTATATGTTTATCCACTTGCTGATGAATATATTGCGCACCTTTGCACGTATCAGATGGTGGTACTATTTGTTTATCCACTTGCTGATGAATATGTTGCGCACCTTTATACGTATCAGATGGTGGTGCTATATGTTTATCCACTTGCTGATGAATATATTGCGCACCTTTGCACGTATCAGATAGTGTTGCTATATGTTTATCCACTTGCTGATGAATATGTTGCGCACCTTTGCACGTATCAGATGGTGGTGCTATAGGTTTATCCACTTGCTGATGAATATGTTGCGCACCTTTGACGTATAAGCTTGTTGTGCTATATGTTTGTCCACTTGCTGATGAATATGTTGCGCACCTTTGACGTATAAGCTTGTTGTGCTATATGTTTGTCCACTTGCTGATGAATATGTTGCGCACCTTTGCACGTATCAGCTTGTTGTGCTATATGTTTATCCACTTGCTGATGAATATGTTGCGCACCTTTGCACGTATCAGATGGTGGTGCTATATGTTTATCCACTTGCTGTTGATTATGTTGCGCACCTTTTTGCAGGTATCAGATGGTGGTGCTATGTGTTTATCCACTTGCTGATGAATATGTTGGAGGTGACCTATAATATGTTTTGAACGAAACAAAATTGAATTGTTTCGCGTTTGGGGCAGCTAGTCGTGTTATAACCAAGCAAAATCTGATGACTGACACTAATTTATTTGTTGCTTATTGTCTCTACGGTGATGTATTGCTTTCAGAAGGAATATTTCTGAGAAATAATCGAATTTGAGAAAATTTGTGATTTTTCTGCTTAAGTTATTTTTTCTTAGATGTAATGTACTTGACTCTGTAAGTCAATATTTACTTTTCAATCACATTCTCGGTAGAACACACAAGGCCAAATATCAAGACGAATAGTTAAACATTTGAATTTATCATGTTTTATACGAGTGCAAATATGTTTCATTGTTAAAGTTTAAAGGATCGCTATTATTTGTTTATTATTTACTCTAACTTAACTTGTTTGTTTAATAGTAACCAAACCAAACATTGTACGGTAACTAGACCACACAGAAATCTTTTTTTTGTCTTTCAGGTAGAACGAATAAGACATTATATATTTATATGAGACATTATATATTTAATAAGACATGATATTATTGATAAAAAACATATATGTTTTATTCATAAAATAATCATGCTTTCATTTATATAAATATAATATACTTTTCTTCGGAAATCTAATCTAGTTTTGAACCTGTTACCATATAAATGGGACTTCAACCTGTTTCTCACAATAATATAAAGACGGTTTTAACTTGTTTCATACATTATTAATATGTTTTTAAAGCATTCATTACAACACAAATTGGATTTGAATACGTTCTCACAACATAAATGTCATTGTATGTGTTTTTCACAACATAAATTATCACTAGGCCCCTAAACTTATTCGTGATCCTCAATATTAACTAGCTTTGAAAGTGTTCCTTACAACGTTGACTGGCTTTGAACGTGTTCCTCTCATCATAACATGTTTTTCGTAACATCTTTGAACACGTTTTGAACGTGTTATTCACAGTATAAACTGGTTTGGATGTATTCCTCACACATAAACTGGTTTTAAATATACTTCTCACAATATAAACTGGCTTCGAACATGTTCCTCACAATTTAAACTGGTTTTAAACATAGTTCTCACAATATAAACTTGTTTTCAACATATTTATCAAAATATAAACTGGTTTTGAACATGTTTCTCACATGTAAACTGGTTTTGAAAATGTTATTCACACGTAAACTGGTTTTGAACGTGTTCCTTACACATAAACTGGTCTTATTCATAGTTCTCACAATAAAAACTTGTTTTCAACATATTTCTCAAAATATAAACTGGTTTTGAACGTGTTCCTCACACATAAACTGGCTTTGAACGTGTTTCTCACACATAAACTGGTTTAGAATGAGTTCCTCACACATAAACTGGTTTTGAAACTGTTCTTCACACATAAACTGGCTTTGAACGTGTTTCTCACACATAAACTGGTTTTGAAACTGTTCCTCACACATAAACTGGCTTTGAACGTGTTCCTCACAAATAAACTGGCTTTGAACGTGTTTTTCACACATAAACTGGTTTTCAACGTGTTTCTCACACATGAACTGGTTTTGAACGTGTTTCTCACACATAAATTGGTTTTGAACGTGTTATTCACAGATAAACTGGTTTTGAAAATGTTATTCACACGTAAAATGGTTTTGAACTCTTTCTTTACACATAAACTGGTTTTGAACATAGTTCTCATAATATAAATTTGTTTGCAACATATTTCTTAAAATATAAACTGGTTTTGAACATATTTCTCACATGTACAGTGGTTTTGAAAATGTTATTCACCCGTAAACTGGTTTTGAACGTGTTCCTTACACATAAACTGATTTTATTCATAGTTCTCAAAATATAACCTTGTTTTCAATATATTTCCCAAAATATAAACTGGTTTTGAACTTTTTCCTCACACATAAACTGGCTTTGAACGTGTTTCTCACACATAAACTGGTTTTGAAACTGTTCTTCACACATAAACTGGCTATGAACGTGTTTCTCACACATATACTGATTTGGAACGTGTTCCTCACACATTACTGGCTTTGAATGTGTTTCTCACACATAAACTGGTTTTGAACGTGTTTCTCACACATAAACTGGTTTTGAAACTATTCCTCACAAATAAACTGGCTTTGAACGTGTTTTTCACACATAAAATGGTTTTGAACGTGTTCCTCCATAAACTGGCTTTGAACGTGTTTCTCACACATGAACTGGTTTTGAACGTGTTTCTCACACATAAATTGGTTTTGAACGTTTTATTCACAGATAAAGTGGTTTTGAAAATGTTATTCACATGTAAAATGGTTTTGAACGTGTTCCTTACACATAAACGAGTTTTGAACGTGTTTCTCACACATAAACTGGTTTTGAACGTGTTATTCACACATAAACTGGTTTTTAACGTGTTCCTCACACATAAAATGGTTTTGAACTTTTTCCTTACACATAAACTGGTTTTTGACGTGTTCCTTACACATGAACTGGTTTTAAACATAGTTCTCACAATATAAATTTGTTTTCAACATATTTCTCAAAATATAAATTGGTTTTGAACATGTTTCTCACATATATACTGGTTTTGAACGTGTTATTCACACATAAACTGGTTTTTAACGTGTTCCTAACACATAAACTGTTTTTGAACTTATTTCTCACACATAAACTGGTTTTGAACGTGTTTTTCACACATAAACTGCTTTTGAACTTATTTCTCACACATAAACTGGTTTTGAACGTGTTTTTCACACATAAACTGACTTTGAACGTGTTCCTTACAATATAAACCGGTTTTAAATTGAACATGTACCTTACAATATGAACTGGTTTTGAATTGAACGTGTTTTTCATAATGTAAAAGACTTTGAACGTGTTTTTCAAAATATTAACTGTTTAAACTTAACGTAAAAACTTCAAAACTGTTCAAGCATAACTTCAAAAATTCAAATATTAATTGCTTTAAACTTGTTCCTCACAGCTTAAACATGTATCTAATGTGTTCTTTACAATGTAAACTTGTTTTAAACTTATTTCATACAATCTAAAGTGGTTACGAATATTGTTAGTTTTTCACAATATAAACCTTTTCATCAACACTCTTTTCTTCTAATGTTTTTTTCTTTTAATCGAAACCGTTACAGACATTTTTGCATTTGGTAGGGGGCTACCTAATATAAATAATAATATTTAGCGTGTTACTGACACACGAAACATAGGCTATAAGCTATCGTAGGAAATTGTGACAAACACGAAATAAATTTAAAAAGTAGATAGATATTACGCAAGTATTTTGAATACGATTTTGAAATGAGGACTACACAAACTGGTATTATCATACATTAATACAGCTTCGACATGTTTTAAATGAATTTTGAGGTCAATGAATGTGAAATAAAAGCAGATGCCATTTCGCAATAGGGGTTTTCTAAAACAATAAATGAGTGAGTGTTACACTATATTACACTATCAAAGAAACGTCAAATTTCTTTGATTGAAGATATTTGACGAAATAAAGTTGACGATTCTTCAGCTGCTCTCACCTGAATCGAAGCGCGCGCGCGCGCACACACACACACACACACACACACACACACACACACAATTTGACTTAACCTAATGATTTAATAATGATGATTTAAAGTCTCATGCATAACCTCAAAGATACTGTTGTAACTTTTATTACAAATATAATTATTTTTATGAAACACTGTACTCATGGGTATGTTACCAAAGTGAAGGAAACCCCAAAATCCCCGTTCACAAAACTTTAAAAGAAATATTAAAAACCGTGCTTAGAACATTGAATTTGTGTACAAGACAAATATTTTTTTAAACAAGTCAATTTTAATTTTTCATGTAACGCTCATCGTCCATACAAGTGACGTAATCAATGCTAGTCACTGGCTTCATGATAAAGCAAGGAGAGTGACAGACACATAGAAAGGGAAAACTTTAATTATTACAACTGCAACCTTTGTGTCACGTGATATGAGTTAATTAAACAACCAATATGGTAACCGCCTAGAAACAGATTCTATTATTTCAGAATCTATGATTCAAATAGTTGTTTTAAAGGTTACCGCCGGTTATGTTTGAAAGCTTTCAGCTATTATTAATTCAAATAAATAAATCTGCTTTAATAAAACTATTTCCACTTTAAGAAAGTTATTGATATGTTATAGGATTATTATATCAGCTGATTGAATAAATAGAAGTTAAATAATCTGATTGATCTGTATTCATTCGCATTGATTACATCGTTATTATAATATTTTTATTATATAACAATATAAAAATATAATTGTGACCGCTTCTAAACAGCTGATTTCGCACAACAGCTGTTACTTTAATATAATTTCAATTGAGGTTATATTAAAAATTCAATTCCTAAATAAAATGGACAATAAAATTATTTTTAAAAAATCTTTTTTAAATGAATAACAAAGAGTAAGAAAAAATGAACGAGAAAGACTACAACAAAACGAAAAAAATGAAATTAACGAACAAATTGTTACAATTAATAAAAAGGTTATGACTGAAGAGCAACACCAACTAATTAATAACAAAAACGAGGAATCGAGAAAAACATGATACATGATTTATATTTTTGGTTTGGTAAGAGAATTTTTTTTCTAGTTTAAAACTAATTTACCCAAAGACGAGACCCACATAGTTCGATCTTTTGAGACAAATTAATGGTTTACTCCAACTCCAACATTATCTCAAAGTCGTTATTAGAAAAGAATGAACACACACACACACACACACAAAGATTGTATCCTATTTCTTTATTGCAGGATTACAAAGAAAAACATCAACACAGAAATTGAAGTTTAATGATGTTAAAGTACATTTGTTGAAGTTGGAGGACTCACGAACATCACGTATCTTACAAGATGTTGCTTTGATGACGTCATTATGATGACGTGCTAGATCTAATTTCAGCTGACAGCAGATGTTATCAATTGACCCGTACAAGTGGCGCTGGACATTTTCCTGATAGATAACAGAACTTCAAAGCCAAACTGTCTACAGTCTACACCAGCGGTCCCTAAATTATGGGAGTCGTTGGATGAAGGAAGGCTTAAAAACTTCAACATGTATATGTTTTAGGGTTGGTTGTGATGTTGGACTTTGAGCGTCGCGTGATGCGAGTGCACAAATTTATACTTATAGTTATAGTAAAATGTTTTATATTAATTCGTAACGATCAGCTGATTTCATTGAACAGCGATAGGCTATAAAGCTATAATACGTTTCAGGTTATGTTGTTAAAAACTAGCTAAGTTATAATAAAAGATCAGTTGTTTTATATTAATTACAGGCTGATTTAATTGAACAGCTGATAGGCTATGTAATAAGTTTCAAGTTATGTTTTTAAAAACTAGCAATATTTATAGTAAAAGATCAGTTATTTTATATTAATTCGTAATGATTAGCTGATTTCATTGAACTGATAGGCTATAATAAGTTTTTGGTTACGTTGTTAATTTTTTAAAATTATTTTATTTTAAGGTAAAAAGCATATTGAGGCTATTATCGCCTCCCTAAATGTAAGTGTGAGTGCAAAGTGTTAAAGTCGAAAGTGTAGTGTGTGTGTTGTATGTGTGTTCCCTTGGGTACCGCGAGGGACGTCTAAATCCTCTCAATAGGTGCAGCTAGCCTGCGCCCCTGCATGGTACGTTGTTAAAAACTAGGTATGATAATTTGTCGTGTTTTCAAACAAATTATCGTAACTAAAATAAAAAGGAAGAGAAAATACATTTTTATTTTTGTTTCAATAACAGAAAAAAATGTTAAGTGTTCTATTGAGTGCAAAAAAATATAGAAAATTTAACATATACGTTTTATGACTACAAGAAAAAACTGTTTCATTGCCAACTGTAAAGTTACACACAAAACAGATATTTTCAAAATAAAGTGAACAGGGCGAAAAGACAATGCAACAGCGCTGGGCTCGCGCTACTACTGGAACTACCACATGCATCTACTTATAGCTGAGGGGAATGAGTTTGAAAAATAAAATGAAATTAAAAAATCATATTTCGTGTATATGATTACACGAATATAATATTACAGTGTATATAATATTACACTTAATATTAAGCGTAATATTAAGTGTACAATATTAAGTTTACAATTTAAGAAAAGATAAAAGAGTGTAAAAATGAGCTTAACTCACTGAACTGTTGAGTTCTGTAGTTAAAAGAACAGTAGACGCAGTATATTTTTATACAATGTCTGGCCACCGCTCCACGACACCACTCTGACGGCTCATATAAATTGACCCATTTTCCGCCAATTTAACCGGTAACCGTAATATTTAAATAAAAATGTTACTTTACAAAATTTATTTGAAATTTGCTCTTTGTCCACGAAGCGGTACACATCATGATAGGTCGTGCCGTTCAGCCAATATTACAGGAAAGAGTCAGCAACTACATTCATCTTTGTTAAAACAGATTTTTTTTTTTTGTTTAACGTCCGACTATTGTGCACACTTGGGCTAATGCAGACGATGGGATGATTTATAGCGTTCTTAAAACAGAGGCCGCCATCTTGAAACGGAAGTGAATGGGGAAAAATCTTACGAATACGTCGCCAGAAGTTTATACAAGATACATTCGTAACGAATTTTAAAATAATAGGTGTCTGGCTAAAACTGTGTTCATTCATCATCGTTAAATCAGAACCCACCATTTTGAAATGAAAATAAATGACTTAAAACTTACATTTAAATCGTTTGAGCTCATAAAGGGTACCTTCATATCAAATTTCAAAACAATTGGTCAATTTTATTTGGTCAAAACTGCGGACAATTGCGGTCATAAATCAGAGGCCTCCATCTTGAATCGGAAGTGAATTGAAAAAATCTTATACATTCTTCTTTTGGGCTTTATACAAGGTACCTTTGTATCAAATTTCAAAACAATCGGTCAAAGCGTTTGGCCAAAATTACGTTCATTCGTTATCGTTAAATCAGAACTGAAGTGAATGGAAAAAAACCTGGAAGAAATTTGAGATGGAAAGAGGTACACCTCTCAGTAACAAAATCTTAGTAACACCTCTATCATCTTGTAACAAAGATCTTGTCAAAGGTGTTCTTGTAACAAAGATATCATCACTACTTTTTAATTGTGTTATAAATAAAATGAAAGATTTATATTGTCTACATAAAGGAATCAGTGTAAGGGTCCTTTTAAACGGTCATATCAGTCGTCAATTCAGTTTCAGTCAGTTTTTCGTACGTGTAAAAACTAAACACTGAAACGGAGACTGAGAACTGCCGGGACGGACAGACCTGTTTGTTTCATTTCAGTTCTTACAATTCCCGAGTGTAAACAAGTGCGTCATGCCTCAGTGCGTCCGCTCACATCAGTTGTCTTAAAAATATTGCCAGTGTGTGTCCATCGCTGGGCGAAACTAACTACAGAATGGATTCCCAGAGACAAACAGAGGAAGACCAGAGCTATGATGGAAAGGGATGAATTAGCGGAGAAAGTAGGTAATAAATGGAGCATGCAAGCAAGGAGAAAAGTGCTGTGGTCCGTAGTTATAAAAGGCTAAACAAACTTTACATTTTTGGAAAAAAATATTAAATATTTTCAATATTTCTCTTTCTTTTAGTTTTTCTATTTTATATATAGGTTTGGTACCATTGAAAGCCACTTGCACAATAGGGCAGGCGATTGCAGTGCCTGGGGTTGTATCCCTTCCTCTAGTCTTAATTGGAAGCCATCTCAGTTTATCTCTGGTTTATACATCTCAGTTTATCTCCGAAAGAAGAGGTTTTTGTTCTTTAAAATAGAATGTCAATAAAACTTTATTATTATGCTTATTTATTATTATTATTATTTTTTTATTATTATTATTATTATTATTATTATTGGTGGTGGTTTACTTAAAAAAAAAAAATCTTTATGGTTTTTAAACGGATATACTAACAGCTCAAAAGAACAGCAGATCTCGCAGTATACGACAGCGCTCTGACCAGCTCGTAGGCTTTTCCGTGTAATTAACCGGTAACGGTAATTACGAGAAATGTTACAGGACCAACTTTATTGGAAATTTTATTTCATTAACCATAAAGCGGCCAAATATTGTATAGGACGAGCCGTGTGTAGTAGAAGTCACCAACTACAATTGTCGTTAAATCAAAAGCCGCCATCTCGAAACGGAAGTGAATGAAAACAATTTAACACATACGTCGTTTGAGCTTTATACCGAGGTAGCTCTGTACCAAATTTCAAAACGATCGGTATGTGTGTTTGACCAAATCTGTACAACAAACACACAGACAAAATGCCGAATGGTCGAGTTGAAAAAACGACCTCGCTTCGCTAGGTCAATTAAAGCAATTTTTATGAAACGTTGCCTTAGAATTACATTTAAAGGACAAGAATTGTTACTAAATTCACTTCTTCAAATAATAGTACCCCCAAAATAATGACTGGCAGTATGCATAATAAACAGAAAGACAGAGTATGTTCCTAAGTTACAATTTATACAAGTGTGAAATACTGCAATACGTATCCTGCGTATTTTACCCCTCTTTAAGAAATTGACGTACAACTAGGCAGGGTAGTATTACAGACCAGTAATAAAATGTTCCCCTCCTCTTCCGGAAGAGGACATTTATTAGCCTAATCTCTTCCAAGGTCAGTAGACAGCTTCGCCGAAGGCTCCAGTTTGCCTTACGACCGGTCGAGGTTTCAGATTTTTTCTCCGTCTTTTCTTCGTGGAGGACTGGCTCAGCCTGTAAATGGAATAATTAAATATAAAACTGGTCTCTTTTGTTTTTGTTTACTACTGGCACGTTGCACGTTGCACGTTGCACAGGTTGTGGGTAAACTGACGTGCAGTGTCAATGAAGCTTGGAACGCAATGTCGCAACTTTTTGGAGAACGTTTTGTAAATTTGTTGCAAACAGATTTGGAGTGTTTTGAACTGAAATTTTTGTCTCTACAGTTCGATAAAATAATGCAACTTCCTTTTGCGTTTCTTACAAACACGATTTTCCCTATGCCACTCGTGTCCTCACTGTTACTGAAATGATGGCTAGTCTGTAATTGGTGTCTTGCTTCAAAATTCTTTGTCTTATCAACCATCAGATATTTAAAATCACAACTGGCTATTTTCAGATCGTTTTCTAAATTTCCGTTTAACTTTTATTCCCCCGACAAAGGATCAACGTCAAAGGGTGTTTCACGGGAACCCTGAGAAACTTTAAGAAATGGATACTTATGTCAATATAAGAAAGAAATGATATGTAAATATAGGCCATAAACTCATTCATTTGCTACTTACAACTAAAAATTGAATTTTTGGGGGGGGTTTTATGTGGATTTCATGCATTTTTAGCCTCTAGACTAAAAATTAGGGAAGATGTTTTGTTAAAACAGATAAGGCTAGTTAGAAGATAAAATTCTGAAGACATCTGCTTTTATGTGCCAAAATCTTGACTTTGACTCGGTAATATTACTTCAAAGGTAAGAATTTGTAAACAAAATTAGTGCTTAAAAATATTGTTAATTTAACATTCTTCCACGTGAAAACTATTCAATATTTTGGGCTACAATTTTACCATTATATGCAGACCTTTTCAGTTTTGTAAGCAATATTTACATGATAGTATAAAATACGGTAAGGTAACACGAATTGCAAAGGAAAGTTTAAGGTCTGTACGCTTAAATGAAATCACAATACATTCGTTTTAATTGTACTTAAACAATAGTTAATGGCACCATGATACAGTAAGTTAGTTATCACTAAAAAATTACTTACATTAATTTAGAAAGTTTTCTGAGATGTGTCCCGTTGTGATCTCAGTAAAGTCGGTGAAGTCGGCTCGCTTTAACACGGAAATGTTTGGGCAACATCAAACTGGTTCACGGTGAGCAATCTTTTCTCTGTCAACGGTTACGTCAAGAAGCTCTGGTAGAGTGTCTTTTAGAAACTGTATATAGGTTATACCATAGCGCCCCATCTAAAATGTGGAAGTTGTCATATGGAAGTTGTTGATAGATTTCTTCCTGTGAGGACACATGAAAACGGAGGTGTACAAAATAAAACACCGCAAACAAGACAGGAGCTGTTAGAAAGAATCTTAAATGTTTTCCAAACCATAAAAGAAAATGCAAGCATGATAAAAGTAGCAACCTCTTCCCTGTTAAAGCTAAGCAGACTTTGCCAAAATCACAACGGGGCACATTTCTGAAAACTTTCTAAATTAATTTCAGTACTTTTTAGTGATACCTAACCTACTGTATCAAGGTTCCACTAATTATTGTTTACGTTCAATTAAGAAAATATATATTGTAATTTAATGTAATAGCGCTGCTCTCAAACTTTTCTTTGCAATCACTGACGGATTAATGCAATTTTGTGGGTGAAGCGGTTGGTTGGATGATTCAATTTACAAGAGGGTCTCCCTGGGGAATGACAACTTTTGAAAGAATACCTACAAAAACTAGCACTATTAAGCTGTTTTGAGACTTAAAATAGATATAAAATAAGTGTAAAAATTCACTCTATTTTAGACAAAGAAAATACAATTTTTTAGATTCCTAATTTTGCAAAATTGGCTCCATTTTCATAACTTCTTCTCTTTTTATAATATAAATAAACACACACACACACACACACACACACACACATATATATATATATATATATATATATATATATATATATATATATATATATATATATATATATATATTTATTTATTTATTTAAGCGCCACAACAGTTTCTCAACCAAATTTTAAAGTCGAGAAAGATCATTCTGTTGTTGCAGTTAACACAGGAAGAGAAGAGAGACCCAGTACAAAATATCTAATTGATTAACCCCGTTCTCACCTTTAGTACAAGCGTTACAAAGTGCACAAACTTACTGTCTGTAAATATGGACAGAACTTCATGTACATACAAAGTTGATATCGGGATAATGTGAAGGGTTTCGGAAACCTCGGAGGCCTCAGATGTCTAACTCCTAGCTGCGATACTTCCATTTTAAGCAAGTCAAATAGGTTTTTTTGTCTCGGGAGAGGCGGCCCTTCGCCCCTCCCTTTAATCCGCTCTTGTTTACAATTCGTGTTACGGTTATTATTTTATGCTGTCATGTAAGTAATGTCTATAAAACTGAAAAGGTCTGGATATAATCTTATTCGGTATAAAATATAACATTTTTGGTGAAATTGCAGCCCAAATGATTGGATAAGTTTCACGTGAAAGGATGTTAAATATTAAGAATATTTTTAAAGTGATCATAACTGATTACAATTTTAACCTTTGAAGTGGTATCACCGAATCACAATAAACGTTTTGGCACATAAAACCAACGATATGCCTTCATAATCCCGACACTCCACGAGAGCGCGTGTAAAATGTTCCACCAATTTAACCGGTAACCGTAATCTTTACGAAACATGTTACTGAACTAACTTTATAAGAAATTTTATGCTCTTTCTCCATGAAGCGATCAAAATTATGATAGGTTTTGCCGTTCAGCCAATATTACAGGGATAACTAGCAACTATACTCTCAAAGTTGAATCAAAGCCCACCATCTTAAAAGGAAGTGAACGGGAAAAATCTTACACATAAGTTCTCTAACTAACCGAGTAACTTTTAACAAAATATCTTCACTTATTTTTTATCTAGAGGTTGAAAAATGCATCAAATACACATAAAACTGAAAAAGTTAAATTTTTAGTTGTAAATAGGAAACGAATGGGTTTAAAACCTATCTTTATATAACACTTTGTCCCCTTGTATTGACCTAACGAACCAATTTCCGAAGAATTTTCAGGATTCCTTTCAAACACCTTGTTTTAGATCTCTTAAACCAGCCATAAGCTACACCACTGTAATAATAATACCCGAACAGTCTTACCAAGTCGCCTTCTATCTCTATATAGTGGGACAGGGGAGAGGAAAGATGCACCAATTGGCAACACCGCTGCAATAAATCGACTTATGAAGTATACTGGGCGATTTTCTCTTCTAAATCTGAACTATAAACCCAGTTAATTGGCCTTCTGTATAAAATTGAATTTTCTGTGGCAATCAAAAACCATTTTTATAGCTTTTTAGATATTTAAAATTTACGATAAATAAAATAAACGTATTTAATTAATCTTATTACGTGTATTTACTTCTGAATTATGTGCAATTCGACATGACGTAATTTAGTTCTTATTATGATGTAACTGTTGAGAAAGACAAGTTAGTTGTAATTCTATTATTTGAATATCATAATAATACAGCAACATAAACTAATTGCAATTAATTATTTCAAACAATACAACCTGATTTATCGACAATAAAATCTCTGTTTCTCAGTCTCATAGAATTAGTTTATGTACTGCAAACATGATACGTCGTTAATTATTAACAATTTCTGAGAACTGTTCTGGAATTTGTAGAATTATTTATTAGCAAATTTACGTCGGAACGGTCATTATAGTAAGATTAAAATCCGGGACCATGTAAAGTGCACCTAGAGATTTTTTGTTTTATTTTTTTACGTCCGTACTTTATGCCAGTTAGGCTTATGAGGACGAGGAATCGGCTGACGCCGAAAGGGTTAACACCGAAAGGGTGAAATTTACAGTAGTAACTGTGTCTCTAACCTACGACCTTTCACGCACGTTCACAGACACAGTAGACTGTTCGGTGTCTTAACCACATTGGTCACCTAGTCTTAGTAGAAGTTTTTGAGGAGTTGATAATTGTGTGCTGCTAATAACTTCACGCAGAGTCCACATAAATAACAATATTACTTATACGGAAAAATAAACTTGACGCAGGGTCACATAAATAACAATATTACTTATACGGAAAAAATAAACTTGACGCAGGGTCACATAAATAACAATATTACTTATACGGAAAAATAAACTTGACGCAGGGTCACATAAATAACAATATTACTTATACGGAAAAAATAAACTTGACGCAGGGTCACATAAATAACAATATTACTTATACGGAAAAATAAACTTGACGTAGGGTCACATAAATAACAATATTACTTATACGGAAAAATAAACTTGACGCAGGGTCACATAAATAACAATATTACTTATACGGAAAAATAAACTTCACGCAGAGTCCACATAAATAACAATATTACTTATACGGAAAAATAAACTTGACGCAGGGTCACATAAATAACAATATTACTTATACGGAAAAATAAACTTGACGCAGGGTCACATAAATAACAATATTACTTATACGGAAAAATAAACTTGACGCAGGGTCACATAAATAACAATATTACTTATACGGAAAAATAAACTTGACGCAGGGTCACATAAATAACAATATTACTTATACGGAAAAATAAACTTGACGCAGGGTCACATAAATAACAATATTACTTATACGGAAAAATAAATTTCACGCAGAGTCCACATAAATAACAATATTACTTATACGGAAAAATAAACTTGACGCAGGGTCACATAAATAACAATATTACTTATACGGAAAAAATAAACTTGACGCAGGGTCACATAAATAACAATATTACTTATATGGAAAAATAAACTTGACGCAGGGTCACATAAATAACAATATTATTTATACGGAAAAAATAAACTTGACGTAGGGTCACATAAATATCAATATTACTTATACAGAAAAAATAAACTTGACGCAGAGTCACATAAATAACAATATTACTTATACATAAAAATTAACTTGACGCAGGGTCACATAAATAACAATATTACTTGTACATAAAAATAAACTTGACGCAGAGTCACTTATTCGAAAAAAACAAACGACGCAAAGTCCACATAAATAACAATATTTCTTACACGAAAAAAAACAAACTTGACATTTTATTCTATATTAAGATTTCGATAAAGTACAGATGCGCTCATGTTACACAAATTTTTACCTTAGCTCATTAGGTTTTGCGATATTCACAGCGAAACAAAAGCAGTACCGCTGTCGTGATTTGTAAGACGCAAGGAGCCGCCAGCGGAAGTCGGATCTGAATGTTAGACAAAGTCTTGCTTCAGGCAAAAATATATCCTGGGTCAAACAACAAGACAATACGGTCCACTCAAGGTCGTACCAAAACAAACTTGGCTAAATTAAGGCTAAGCAAGGAAATGTTGTTTTCGCGATACAGTTCTTCGTTGAGTAAACAATTTGTAAAACATGTTTATTTTTAATTTCAGTAAATATTTGTATACTGAATGAACTATAAGTTTCTCTTCGTGTAAACGGTTTAACCATAGCTGGCTTTTTTTATTTTCGAAAGAACGGCATTTTGTTTTACAAAAAGTGTCCTTATGTACGTATAAAAAAATTAAGGGTTGGTTTTCCGATCTTACAAAATTTTGAAATTTTTATATTTGTTCCCGTAATTGACCGAGCGAAACAAGGTCTCAAATCGACCGTTCGGCATTTGGTGTGTTTGTTACGCAGTTTTGGCCAAACGCATAAACCGACTGTGTTGAAATTAACAAGAAGATACCTTATTTAATGCCCAAATGACAAATGTGTGCCCTTGTTGATGGGTTTTGTTGACACCGGCCTTTAAGCATACATTCGAGCTCATTTCCCTAGCCATTCTGAGGAACAACATGAGTAAGAAATGAAAAATAGAAGAACAAGAAGCTGGCCAAATGGACCTCTGTGATAAGAGACAAGAGAAAGGATATTAGCTGAGCGAATATCTACAAGCACCTCAATAACGAACTGGTAAGTCGCCTTTAAAGTGGGCTAGTTATCCACCTTGAATTCTCTCCAAATACTAAACTTTATGAAGACACCAGGGCTGGAGAAGGCACGGCTTAATAGATCTACAAAGGTCGCAGCGCAATAACAACCCTAGATATTTACACATTCATTGAAATCTATTAAAGAAAAATATTGTCAAAATATGATTAGTTCAATTCAGTTAGTGATGCTATTGTGTAGGCTTAGAAAAAACTTACTATTTTTGTATTGCAATTTTTGTAATGTTAAGGCTGGGTATTCGGATCAATCAATTATTAGATAGTGATTTATGGTGTCATCAATAACCGACATCAAACATTTGAACTCAATTGCTTGCAGTAATCGCAGAGTTGCTCAATGTAACCATCGAATTAACCCAAATAGGAGGCCTTGGTTTTACTTTTAAAACACAACTAGACTAAATATAAACTGTTTGGTACTATGTGTCTGCTTCAGGCAAGGTGAGCATTGTTCAGTCAGGTTTTTGTCAGAAACAAATGCTGAACTGAAAAGTTAGTCCTTTAACGTATGCCGTTCCAGCGTTAGGCTGCCTCAAAGCACGTTGAAATTAAGAAATTTAATTTAACAGTGTCGATTTCATATTTTCAAACCAATTTTAAAGTTCAAAATGCAAATATGTACAGATTTTAATGCTGTTTATGGTGGTGCGAGAGCAATAGAGACGTTTACCAGGTCGACCGCAAGCTGGCGAGAGTAGGATTCCCGACAGTATATCCCAAATGTCCCAACTCACTGATGTATATATATAGATAGGCACGCAGAGGTCTCGCTGTCATGATGGAAGCTATATACGTGCACGCAGCTGTGATGGAGGCGCACACAGCTTCCTCGCTGACGTGATGGAAGCGAAATGTTTTGCGCGTGTTGACTCATGACCCGTTATGTTATCACGGTACTCGCCCGGTCCATCGTTGGTGACGTCGTCGTCGGTGCGTGCCCGCCGCCATCGTGTTACGTGCCCGGGGCCTGTGGATAGTGTGTTATATAAACATATAAAGTTGTGACTTCGGTGTGTGCGTTATTAATTAATCGAATAAATAAATGTATACCGGAAAAAAAAGTTGCGCGTTTCTGGCGGGGCTCGAACCGGGAACGTTGCGCGTGTGAGGCGCACGCTATAACCACTGTACCACGGTAGCGTCTTGGGGAATTAGTGCGATTCGAGATATATGAAACGTAACGATTCCGCTCGGGTTTGCGAATCGCCATCTTGGTACGTGCCCGGGGTCTGTGGATAGCGCTTTATATAAACATATAAAGTAAGTTTATCTATGGCCGTCGCTGCCTCCATCGTGGCCCGGGGCCTGTGGATAGCGCGTTATATAAACATATAAAGTAAGTTTATCTATGGCCACCGCCATCGTGGCCCGGGGCCTGGGGATAGCGCGTTATATAAACATATAAAGTAAGTTTATCTATGGCCGCCACCATCGTGGCCCGGGGCCTGTGGATAGCGCTTTATATAAACATATAAAGTAAGTTTATCTATGGCCGCCGCCATCGTGGCCCGGGTCTCTCTCTAGCCGCCGCCATCGTGTTACGTGCCGAGGGCCTGTGGATAGCGCGTTATATAAACATATAAAGTAAGTCTATCTATGGCCGCCGCCGCCGCCGCCGCCATCGTGTTACGTGCCGAGGGCCTGTGGATAGCGCGTTATATAAACATATAAAGTAAGTCTATCTATGGCCGCCGCCATCGTGGTACGTGCCGAGGCCTGTGGATAGCGCCGTTATATAAACATATAAAGTAAGTCTATCTATGGCCGCCGCCATCGTGTTACGTGCCCGGAGCCTGTGGTTAGCGCGTTATATAAACATATAAAGTAAGTCTATCTATGGCCGCCGCCGCCATCGTGGCCCGGGGCCTGTGGATAGCGCGTTATATAAACATATAAAGTACTCCATTCTATGACCTCTCTCTCTCTCTCTCTCTCTCTCTCTAGTGTCATCATGTACCTTGTCAATCCTTTGGTGCTATCATGGTACATGCCCAGCCCATTACCATTATGTACCGTGCACGGCCATTTCCTTCATCACGGTACGTACCCAACCTGTTAGATAATGTTCGCTGTCTAATCACATCATCATCATGGTACAAGCCCTATCTCTGGTCGCAACATTCCCAGCAATCGTGGTACGTGCCCAACCCGTCGCCATCATGTACCATGCTTAGCATCTGGTTCCATCATGGTACGTGCCCTGCCCGTCGTCATTACGTATCATGCTCGGTCATTTCCATCATCATGGTACGTACCCAACCCGTCGCCATCGTATACCCTGCCCAGCTTCGGTGCCATCATGGTACGTACTCAGTCCTAGGTGACATTATAGTATGTACCCAGCCCGTAGCCATCATGTACCCTTCCCAACCAGCTGCCGACGTGATGGAAGCGAATTCGGTCTGCAGCTGGCCCGTTGTCACGGTACTCGCCGTTGCTGACGTCGTCGGTGCGTGCCCACCGCCATCGTGTTACGTGCCCAGCCCAGGACTAGGGCCTGTGGATAGTGTGTTATATAAACATATAAAGTATATCTATGACCGCCTCTCTCTCTCCCTCGTGGATGGTGTATGATATATGTACGTGCCAAGCAGGCTGTCGCCATCGTGTTACGTGCCCAGCCCAGGAATAAGGCCTGTGGATAGTGTGTTATATAAACATATAAAGTAAGTATAGACTTACTTTATGACCGCCTCTCTCTCCCTCATGGATTGTGTATGGTAGTGCCTAGCCGGCTATCGCCATCGTGTTACGTGCCTAGCCCACTCCGAGCAAGTGGATAGTGCGTTATATAAACAATTAAAGTACGTCAACCTATGACCGCCTCTCTCCCCCTCGTGGATGGTGTATGATATATGTAGGTGCCTAGCCGGCTGTCGCCATCGTGTTACGTGCTCAGCCCAGGACTAGGGCCTGTGGATAGTGTGTTATATAAACATATAAAGTAAGTCTATCTATGACCGCCTCTCTCTCTCTCCCTCGTGGATGGTGTATGATATATGTAGGTGCCTAGCCGGCTGTCGCCATCGTGTTACGTGCCCTGCCCGTCGCCATTACGTTTCAGGCTCGGTCATATTCGTCATCATGGAACGTACCCAACCCGTCGCTATTACGTACATGCTCGGTCATTTCCGTCATCATGGTACGTACCCAACCCGTCGTCATCGTGTATCCTGCCCAGCTTTGGTACCATCATTTTACTTACTCAGCCCTAGGTGACATTATAGTATGTACCCAGCCCGTCGCCATCATATACCCTTCTCGGCCATTATTGCCATTACGGTACGTACCCAACCCTTCGCCATCATGTAACTTGCCTAGCATCTGATGCCATCATGGAACGTACTCAGCCCTAGGTGACAATATAGTATGTACCCTACACGTCGCCATAATGTACTCTTCCAGGTCATTTTTGCCATTATGGTACTTACCCAAACCGTCGCCATCGTGTACCCTTCCCAGCCATTTTTGTCATTATGGTACGTACCAAACCCTAGGTGACATTATCGTAAGTACCCAGCCTGTCGCCATCATGTACCTTTCTTAGCCATTTTTGTCATTATGGTACGTACCCAACCCGTCGTCTTCGTGTACCCTGCTCAGCTTTATATCAATCATTACAAAGGCTCAGATCTAGGTGACTGTATATTAAGTACCCATCCCGTCGCTATTACGTACTCTTCCCTGGCATTTTTGTCATTGTGGTACGTACCCGACCCGTCGTCTTCGTGTACCCTGCCCAGCTTTATTTCAATCTTTACAAAGGCTAAGAACTAGGTGACATTATAGTAACTACTTAACCAGTCGCCATTATGTACCCTTCTTAACCATTTTTGTGTCATTATGGTACGTACCCAACCCTAGGTGACATTATCGTAGGTACCCAGCCTACGCCATCATGTACCTTTCTTAGCCATTTTGTCATTATGGTACGTACCCAACCCGTTGCCATCGTGTACCCTGCTTAGCTTTATATCAATCATTGCAAAGGCTCAGAACTAGGTGACAATATAGTAACTACCCAGCCCGTCGCCATTATGTACCCTTCCCAGGCATTTTTTGTCATTATGGTACGTACCCAACTCGTTGCCATCGTGTACCCTGCTCAGCTTTATATCAATAATTGCAAAGGCTCAGAACTAGGTGACATTATAGTATCTACCCAGCCCGTCGCCATTATGTACTCTTCTTAGGCATTTTTGTCATTGTGGTACGTACCCGACCCGTCGTCTTCGTGTACCCTGCCCAGCTTAATTTCAATCTTTACAAAGGCTAAGAACTAGGTGACATTATAGTAACTACCTAACCCGTCGCCATTATGTACCTTTCTTAACCATTTTTGTCTTTATGGTACGTACCCAACCCGTTGCCATCGTGTACCCTGCTCAGCTTTTTATCAATCATTGCAAAGGCTCAGAACTAGGTGACAATATAGTAACTACCCAGCCCGTCGCCATTATGTACTCTTCACAGGCATTTTTTTTGTCATTATGGTACGTACCCAACCCGTTGCCATCGTATACTCTGCTCAGCTTTATATCAATCATTGCAAAGGCTCAGAACTAGGTGACAGTACAGTAACTACCCAGCCCGTAGCCATTATGTACTCTTCCCAGCCTTTTTTGCCATTATGATACGTACCCAACACGTCTCCATCATGTACTATCTCCAGCCATTTTCGCCATTATGATAGTACCCAACCCGTCGCCAACGTGTACCCTGCCCACGTTTGATTCTATCATTGTAAGGACACAGCCCTAGGTGACATTATAGTATCTACCCAGCCAGTCGCTATCATATACTCTTCCCAGCAATTTTTGCCATTATGGTACGTACACGACCCGTCGCCATCGTGTACCCTGCCCTGTTTTGATTCCATCATTGCAAGAGCTCAGCCCGTAGGTAACATTATAGTATATACCCAGCCCGTCGACATCGTGTACCCTTCCCGGCCATTTTGGTCATTATGGTACGTACCCAACCCGTCGACATCGTGTACCCTATCCAGCTTTGGTTCCATTATGGCAAGGGCTGAAGTGGATCGTTGCCACCTGCCCATCGCCACTACCTCCACCAAGTGGGCGCCATTATAGTAGGTGCCTAGCCCTGTCGCCATTATGTATCCTCCCCACTCGAACTTTGGTGCCGTTATAATACGTACGCAACCCGTTTTCGAACGCCATCATGTACCCTGCCCAGAACGTGAAGCGGGTACATCGTTTCCTGCAGCAGGCGTAATCGTCGACTCCTATCTTGTACCCAGGCAGTCTGGCAAAATTCAATTTCATTTGTACGGTTCTGCAACGGCAATGGCAGAAGGAAAAACACTGGCAGATTTTGCACGCTAGCCCGTCTACTTGGCATTCGGGCGCGACGAAGCATTTCAGTTCGCAGCAGTATTGAGTTTTGTCTGTAAAAAATATAGAAAAAATCAAGCTAATACACTGGTGCACATGCTGGCAACACGCACTGTTGCACATGCTGGCAACATGCGCTTTGCGGTCGACAAGTAGCCGCAGGACTGCATTATCGCGTAGGCCAGTTGCAGCCGTGTTGTGGAGAAGGAAAGAAGCGTTGAAACAATACAAGGCGGACATAATACAAGCGTTCACGAGGTAAAACGAATTATATTTTTTTTCACTCTCGGCCCTAGGTGACATTACAGTACGTACCCAACCCGTCGCCATTATGTACCCTGCCTAGCATCTAGTGCTATCATGACACGTGCCCAGCCCGTCGCCATCATGTACCCTTCCCAGGCCATTTTTCACCATTATAGTACGTACCCAAACCTTCGCCATCGTGCATCCTGTTCAGCTTTGGTGCCATCATTTTACTTACTCAGCCCTAGGTGACATGTCGCCATCATGTACTCTTCCCGGCTATTTTTGCCAATATGGTAATTACCCAACCCGTCGCCATCGTGTGCTTTGTCTAGCATCTGGTGCCATCATGGTACGTACTCCGCCCTAAGCGACATTATAGTAAGTACCCAGCCAGTCTCTATCATGTACTCTTCCCAGCCATTTTGCCATTATGGTACGCACCCAACCCGTCGCCATCGTATATCCTGCCCAGCTTTGGTTCCATTATTGCAAGGGCTCACCCCTAGGTGACATTATAGTGTGTAGCCAACCTGTTGCCAACATGTATCTTTCCCGACCATTTTGCCATTATGGTACGTACCCAACTCGTCTCCATCGTGTACCCTGCTCAACTTTAGTCCATCATAGTACGTACTCAGACCTAAATGAAATTATAGTATGTACCCAGCCCGTCGCCATCATGTACCCTTCCAAACCATTTTTTTTGTCATTATGGTACGTATTCAGTCCGTCGCCATCATGTACCTTGCCCATCATATGGTGCCATCACGGTACATACTCAGCCCTAGGTGACATTATAGTATATACCCAGTCCTTCGCCATCATCACAGCTTTCCCAATCATTTTTTTTGCAATTATGGTAAGTACCCAAACCGTCTCCATCATGTACTCTACCCAGCCATTTTTTGCTATTATGATACCCAAAAAGTCTCCATCATGTACTCTTCCCAGCCATTTTTGCCATTATGATAAGTACCCAAACCGTCTCCATCATGTACTCTTCCCGGCCATTTTTGCCATTATGATACCCAAAAAGTCTCCATCATGTACTCTTCCCAGCCATTTTTGCCATTATGATTACCAAAAAGTCTCCATCATGTACTCTTCTCAGCCAATTTTTGCCATTATGATAAGTACCTAAACCGTCTCCGTCATGTACTCTTTCCAAACTTTTTCCATTATGGTACGTACCCAACCCGTTGCCATCGTGTACCTGGCCAGCCTTGGTTCCATCGTGACATGGGTACATCCCTAGGTGACATTATAGTAAGTACTCAACCAGTCGCCATCGTGTAGCCTGCCCAGCTTTGGTTCCATCATGGCAAGGGCTCTGCCCTAGAGATGTGTAAGATTATTCCCCATTTACTTATGCTACAATATGGCAGCCTCTGGTTTAACGAGACGAGTGTACGCAGTTTTGGTCAAACGCAATGATCGATTATTTTAAAATTCAGTTGGAGGATATCTTGTATAAAGTCCAAATGTATGTTTAATACTTCTTTTACATCGGTTTCAAGATGGCGGCTTTTATTTTAACGATATCGAATGTACGAATTTTTAATCAAAGGCATTGGCCGATTTTTTTTTGCAATTTGGTACGAAGAAAACTTGGTATAAAGCCTGAAAGATGTATGGGCAATGTTATCCTCATTCACTTCCGTTTCAAGATGGCGGACTCTGACCATGTCTTGTATAAAGGCTAAATGTATGTTTAACACTTTTTCCTAAGAAACATTGGTATAAAACCTGAAAGACGTATGTATAAGGTTTTCCTCACTCACTCACTTCTGTTTCAAGACGGCTGGCTCTGATTCAAAGTTGAGAGTATACTGGCTGCACGGCAAAACCTATCATAATTTTGATCAACTCTTATTATAAATAATTATATCGAATGCCATTATACTACACACCAGACCTATTAAGCACAAACATGTTTAATTGAGGTCATCCAAATGTAGGTGTGAGTGTCAAGTGTTAAAGTCTTGTAAGTGTAAGTGTGTGTGGGTTAGGTACCCCGAGGGACGTCTAAGTCCTCTAAACAGGTGCAGTTAGTCTACACACCCATGTAGGGGGCTAAGATAGTAAAACAATGAAAAGCATAATGCAGGTAACATAGCTATTTACTGTGATATTTTATTTCAATGAATATGAAAGCATGCAATAAAATCAATAAATAACAACCGGCTTGTAGTCCAAATGTATGTTTAACACTTTTTCCTAAGAAACGTTGTACAAAGCCTGAAAGACGTATGTGTAAGGTTATCCTCACTCACTCACTTCTGTTTCAAGACACATATTAATTATATCGAATACCATTATACACGCACACCACATGTTTAACCTATTAAGCACAAACATGTTTAATTGAGGCCCATCCAAATGTAAAGTGTTAAAGTGTAAGTGTAAGTGTGTGTT
This sequence comes from Callitettix versicolor, assembly GCA_022606455.1. Lineage (NCBI taxonomy): Eukaryota > Metazoa > Arthropoda > Insecta > Hemiptera > Cercopidae > Callitettix > Callitettix versicolor. The sequence goes on along the minus strand of CM040185.1, from coordinate 53,189,646 downwards.
GTGTGTGTGTTAGGGTACCCTGAGGATGTCTAAGTCCTCTCAACAGGTGCAGTTAGTCTACACACACATGTAGGGGCTAAGATAGTAAAACAATGAAAAGCATAATGCAGGTAACATAGCTAATTACTGCATGATATTTCATTTCAATGAATATGAAAGCATGCAATCAAATCAATAAATAACAACCGGCTTGTAGTCCAAATGTATGTTTAACACTTTTTCCTAAGAAACCTTGTACAAAGCCTGAAAGACGTATGTGTAAGGTTATCCTCACTCACTCACTTCTGTTTCAAGACGGCTGGCTCTGATTCAAAGTTGAGAGTATACTGGCTTCACGGCAAAACCTAACGTAATTTTGATCACCTCTTATTATAAATCTTTTAATTATATCGAATACCATTATACCGAACACCAGACCTATTAAGCACAAACATGTTTAATTGAGGCCATCCAAATGTAGATGTGAGTGTAAAGTGTTAAAGTCTTGTAAGTGTAAGTTTGTGTGTGTTAGGGTACCCTCGAGGACGTCTAAGTCCTCTCAACAGGTGCAGTTAGTCTACACACACATACAAGTAGGGGGCTAAGATAGTAAAACAATGAAAAGCATAATACAGGTAACATAGCTAATTACTGTCGCTCATTTCAAAATCTAGGAACACTTGCATGCTGCGTTTGATCTCTTTCTCACAGTAGGGGCACTCGGTAAGCTGTTCCAGACATTCTTGCAAGCTACGTGTCCGCCAGGAATCATCGCGACCATTTTAGGTCTCGCAACAGCAAGGAGCGACCTCGGTGAGCCGATCCCGCCACGGTTCCGCTTCCGGTTCGTTGAGACGTGGATGATCGTACGTGACCACCACATTGGATTCGATGTAATTATAGTAGCTATAATTATTTTTGATGCAAATAAAGTATGCACTCACTTTCGTTTGTCCTTGGGTGAATTACTTCCCTTCCACCCTTGTGGTTATATAGACATGTGTGTGTGTGTGTGTGTGTGTGAGAGAGAGAGAGAGAGAGAGAGAGAGAGAGAGAGAGAGAGAGAAAGAGAGAACCGATCAACCCGCAACACCTGCATAATGATAGCTTTCACTGATTTGTGAATTTGTTTTTATTTAATGAGTGTGTACCTGCCTTTTGATGACTTTCTACTATTTTCTTGGTTCGGAACAGTAAATCTGATACTCCTAATTACCCATGCAACACTATATACACAATATTTCAATACTGTTCAACCCTGCAGGTTGCAGACTAACTACACCTGTTGAGAGGATTTAGACATCCTTCGCGGTAGTGCGCGCGTGCGCGAACGCTACGCTGACGGTGTAATCTTATATTGTAATAAACCTAAAAAGTAAAAATACAAAAAATTAAAAATATAAAAAAAAAAAAACTTTTTGAGGACTACAATTTTGTCATGGAGTGGTAGTCACCGGGAGTAGCGATGGTTTGGGGCTACTCCTCAAGGGTTAAGCCTTCTGCTTAACACCGGATTGTAAATGGGCTACGATGGCGGCTTCACCACCTCGTACGACGGTTCCAACCCCGTGTACAAACACAGAGGACAATCATGAATGCGTTTATGCGGGCCCTGAAAAGGGCCATTTGTACGCTGCTCCTCGGATTCAAGGAGCAGAAGGAGGGGTATTAAGGGACATGTCAAGGGATAACGACTGTAATGTAGAGTCCTACATATCAGTGTCCAGAACGTCAAGAGTAGAGGTTACGTCAAAGTCGAGGCCTACGTATGTCTGTGGTGATGGTGGCGGCGGTGGTGGTGGAGGTAACGGCGGCGGACGGGGGCGACGACGACGAACTCCAATGTTTATGGCACCCAAAAATGACCAACACTTTCGTCGTCGTCGTCGCCCCGTCCGCCGCCGTTACCTCCACCACCACCGCCGCCACCATCACCACAGACATACGTAGGCCTCGACTTTGACGTAACCTCTACTCTTGACGTTCTGGACACTGATATGTAGGACTCTACATTACAGTCGTTATCCCTTGACATGTCCCTTAATACCCCTCCTTCTGCTCCTTGAATCCGAGGAGCAGCGTACAAATGGCCCTTTTCAGGGCCCGCATAAACGCATTCATGATTGTCCTCTGTGTTTGTACACGGGGTTGGAACCGTCGTACGAGGTGGTGAAGCCGCCATCGTAGCCCACATTACAATCCGGTGTTAAGCAGAAGGCTTAACCCCTTGAGGGAGTAGCCCCAAACCATCGCTACTCCCGGTGACTACCACTCCATGACAAAATTGTAGTCCTCCAAAAAGTTTTTTTTTTGTTTTATATTTTTTAATTTTTTTGTATTTTTACTTTTTAGGTTTATTACAATATAAGATTACACCGTCAGCGTAGCGTTCGCGCACGCGCGCACTACCGCGAAGGATGTCTAAATCCTCTCAACAGGTGTAGTTAGTCTGCAACCTGCAGGGTTGAACAGTATTGAAATATTGTGTATATAGTGTTGCATGGGTAATTAGGAGTATCAGATTTACTGTTCCGAACCAAGAAAATAGTAGAAAGTCATCAAAAGGCAGGTACACACTCATTAAATAAAAACAAATTCACAAATCAGTGAAAGCTATCATTATGCAGGTGTTGCGGGTTGATCGGTCTCTCTCTCTCTCTCTCTCTCTCTCTCTCTCTCTCTCTCTCTCTCTCACACACACACACACACACACAATATGTCTATATAACCACAAGGGTGGAAGGGAAGTAATTCACCCAAGGACAAACGAAAGTGAGTGCATACTTTATTTGCATCAAAAATAATTATAGCTACTATAATTACATCGAATCCAATGTGGTGGTCACGTACGATCATCCACGTCTCAACGAACCGGAAGCGGAACCGTGGCGGGATCGGCTCACCGAGGTCGCTCCTTGCTGTTGCGAGACCTAAAAATGGGTCGCGATGATTCCTGGCGGACACGTAGCTTGCAAGGAATGTCTGGAACAGCTTACCGAGTGCCCCTACTGTGAGAAAGAGATCAAACGCAGCATGCAAGTGTTCCTAGATTTTGAAATGAGCGACAGTAATTAGCTATGTTACCTGTATTATGCTTTTCATTGTTTTACTATCTCAGCCCCCTACTTGTATTTGTGTGTAGACTAACTGCACCTGTTGAGAGGACTTAGACGTCCCTCGAGGGTACCCTAACACACACAAACTTACACTTACAAGACTTTAACACTTTACACTCACATCTACATTTGGATGGCCTCAATTAAACATGTTTGTGCTTAATAGGTCTGGTGTTCGGTATAATGGTATTCGATATAATTAAAAAGATTTATAATAAGAGGTGATCAAAATTACGTTAGGTTTTGCCGTGAAGCCAGTATACTCTCAACTTTGAATCAGAGCCAGCCGTCTTGAAACAGAAGTGAGTGAGTGAGGATAACCTTACACATACGTCTTTCAGGCTTTGTACAAGGTTTCTTAGGAAAAAGTGTTAAACATACATTTGGACTACAAGCCGGTTGTTATTTATTGATTTGATTGCATGCTTTCATATTCATTGAAATGAAATATCACAGTAATTAGCTATGTTACCTGCATTATGCTTTTCATTGTTTTACTATCTTAGCCCCCTACATGTGTGTATAGACTAACTGCACCTGTTGAGAGGACTTAGACATCCCTCGGGGTACCCTAACACACACACAAACACACTTTACACTCACACCTACATTTGGATGGCCTCAATTAAACATGTTTGTGCTTAATAGGTCTGGTGTGCGGTACAATTGTATTCGATATAATTAATATGTGTCTTGAAACAGAAGTGAGTGAGTGAGGATAACCTTACACATACGTCTTTCAGGCTTTGTACAAGGTTTCTTAAGAAAAAGTGTTAAACATACATTTGGACTACAAGCCGGTTGTTATTTATTGATTTGATTGCATGCTTTCATATTCATTGAAATGAAATATCACAGTAATTAGCTATGTTACCTGCATTACGCTTTTCATTGTTTTACTATCTTAGCCCCCTACATGTGTGTGTAGACTAACTGCACCTGTTGAGAGGACTTAGACGTCCCTCGGGGTACCCTAACACACACACACTTACACTTACAAGACTTTAACACTTTACACTCACACCTACATTTGGAAGGCCTCAATTAAACGTGTTTTTGCTTAATAGGTGTGGTGTGCGGTATAATGGTATTCGATATAATTAAAAAGATTTATAATAAGAGGTGATCAAAATTACGTTAGGTTTTGCCGTGCAGCCAGTATACTCTCAACTTTGAATCAGAGCCAGCCATCTTGAAACAGAAGTGAGTGAGTGAGGATAACCTTACTCATACGTCTTTCAGGCTTTGTACAAGGTTTCTTAGGAAAAAGTGTTAAACATACATTTGGACTACAAGCCGGTTGTTATTTATTGATTTGATTGCATGCTTTCATATTCATTGAAATGAAATATCACAGTAATTAGCTATGTTATCCGCATTATGCTTTTCATTGTTTTACTATCTTAACCCCCTACATGGGTGTGTAGACTAACTGCACCTGTTGAGAGAACTTAGACGTCCCTCAGGGTACCCTAACACACACACACACACACACACACACACTTACACTTACAATACTTTAACACTTTACACTCACACCTACATTTGTATGGCCTCAATTAAACATGTTTGTGCTTAATAGATTTGGTGTGCGGTATAATGGTATTCGATATAATTAATATGTGTCTTGAAACAGAAGTGAGTGAGTGAGGATAACCTTACACATACGTCTTTCAGGCTTTGTACAACGTTTCTTAGGAAAAAGTGTTAAACATACATTTGGACTACAAGCCGGTTGTTATTTATTGATTTTATTGCATGCTTTCATATTCATTGAAATAAAATATCACAGTAAATAGCTATGTTACCTGCATTATGCTTTTCATTGTTTTACTATCTTAGCCCCCTACATGGGTGTGTAGACTAACTGCACCTGTTTAGAGGACTTAGACGTCCCTCGGGGTACCCTAACCCACACACTTACACTTACAAGACTTTAACACTTGACACTCACACCTACATTTGGATGACCTCAATTAAACATGTTTGTGCTTAATAGGTCTGGTGTGTAGTATAATGGCATTCGATATAATTAAAATTATTTATAATAAGAGTTGATCAAAATTATGATAGGTTTTGCCGTGCAGCCAGTATACTCTCAACTTTGAATCAGAGCCAGCCGTCTTGAAACAGAAGTGAGTGAGTGAGGAAAACCTTATACATACGTCTTTCAGGTTTTATACCAATGTTTCTTAGGAAAAAGTGTTAAACATACATTTAGCCTTTATACAAGACATGGTCAGAGTCCGCCATCTTGAAACGGAAGTGAATGAGGATAACATTGCCCATACATCTTTCAGGCTTTATACCAAGTTTTCTTCGTACCAAATTGCAAAAAAAAAAATCGGCCAATGCCTTTGATTAAAAATTCGTACATTCGATATCGTTAAAATAAAAGCCGCCATCTTGAAACCGATGTAAAAGAAGTATTAAACATACATTTGGACTTTATACAAGATATCCTCCAACTGAATTTTAAAATAATCGATCATTGCGTTTGACCAAAACTGCGTACACTCGTCTCGTTAAACCAGAGGCTGCCATATTGTAGCATAAGTAAATGGGGAATAATCTTACACATCTCTAGGGCAGAGCCCTTGCCATGATGGAACCAAAGCTGGGCAGGCTACACGATGGCGACTGGTTGAGTACTTACTATAATGTCACCTAGGGATGTACCCATGTCACGATGGAACCAAGGCTGGCCAGGTACACGATGGCAACGGGTTGGGTACGTACCATAATGGAAAATGGTTGGAAAGAGTACATGATGGAGACGGTTTAGGTACTTATCATAATGGCAAAAAATGGCTGAGAAGAGTACATGATGGAGACTTTTTGGTAATCATAATGGCAAAAATGGCTGGGAAGAGTACATGATGGAGACTTTTTGGGTATCATAATGGCAAAAATGGCTGGGAAGAGTACATGATGGAGACGGTTTGGGTACTTATCATAATGGCAAAAATGGCTGGGAAGAGTACATGATGGAGACTTTTTGGGTATCATAATAGCAAAAAATGGCTGGGTAGAGTACATGATGGAGACGGTTTGGGTACTTACCATAATTGCAAAAAAAAATGATTGGGAAAGCTGTGATGATGGCGAAGGACTGGGTATATACTATAATGTCACCTAGGGCTGAGTATGTACCGTGATGGCACCATATGATGGGCAAGGTACATGATGGCGACGGACTGAATACGTACCATAATGACAAAAAAAATGGTTTGGAAGGGTACATGATGGCGACGGGCTGGGTACATACTATAATTTCATTTAGGTCTGAGTACGTACTATGATGGACTAAAGTTGAGCAGGGTACACGATGGAGACGAGTTGGGTACGTACCATAATGGCAAAATGGTCGGGAAAGATACATGTTGGCAACAGGTTGGCTACACACTATAATGTCACCTAGGGGTGAGCCCTTGCAATAATGGAACCAAAGCTGGGCAGGATATACGATGGCGACGGGTTGGGTGCGTACCATAATGGCAAAATGGCTGGGAAGAGTACATGATAGAGACTGGCTGGGTACTTACTATAATGTCGCTTAGGGCGGAGTACGTACCATGATGGCACCAGATGCTAGACAAAGCACACGATGGCGACGGGTTGGGTAATTACCATATTGGCAAAAATAGCCGGGAAGAGTACATGATGGCGACATGTCACCTAGGGCTGAGTAAGTAAAATGATGGCACCAAAGCTGAACAGGATGCACGATGGCGAAGGTTTGGGTACGTACTATAATGGTGAAAATGGCCTGGGAAGGGTACATGATGGCGACGGGCTGGGCACGTGTCATGATAGCACTAGATGCTAGGCAGGGTACATAATGGCGACGGGTTGGGTACGTACTGTAATGTCACCTAGGGCCGAGAGTGAAAAAAATATAATTCGTTTTACCTCGTGAACGCTTGTATTATGTCCGCCTTGTATTGTTTCAACGCTTCTTTCCTTCTCCACAACACGGCTGCAACTGGCCTACGCGATAATGCAGTCCTGCGGCTACTTGTCGACCGCAAAGCGCATGTTGCCAGCATGTGCAACAGTGCGTGTTGCCAGCATGTGCACCAGTGTATTAGCTTGATTTTTTCTATATTTTTTACAGACAAAACTCAATACTGCTGCGAACTGAAATGCTTCGTCGCGCCCGAATGCCAAGTAGACGGGCTAGCGTGCAAAATCTGCCAGTGTTTTTCCTTCTGCCATTGCCGTTGCAGAACCGTACAAATGAAATTGAATTTTGCCAGACTGCCTGGGTACAAGATAGGAGTCGACGATTACGCCTGCTGCAGGAAACGATGTACCCGCTTCACGTTCTGGGCAGGGTACATGATGGCGTTCGAAAACGGGTTGCGTACGTATTATAACGGCACCAAAGTTCGAGTGGGGAGGATACATAATGGCGACAGGGCTAGGCACCTACTATAATGGCGCCCACTTGGTGGAGGTAGTGGCGATGGGCAGGTGGCAACGATCCACTTCAGCCCTTGCCATAATGGAACCAAAGCTGGACAGGGTACACGATGTCGACGGGTTGGGTACGTACCATAATGACCAAAATGGCCGGGAAGGGTACACGATGTCGACGGGCTGGGTATATACTATAATGTTACCTACGGGCTGAGCTCTTGCAATGATGGAATCAAAACAGGGCAGGGTACACGATGGCGACGGGTCGGGTACGTACCATAATGGCAAAAATTGCTGGGAAGAGTATATGATAGCGACTGGCTGGGTAGATACTATAATGTCACCTAGGGCTGTGTCCTTACAATGATAGAATCAAACGTGGGCAGGGTACACGTTGGCGACGGGTTGGGTACTATCATAATGGCGAAAATGGCTGGAGATAGTACATGATGGAGACGGGTTGGGTACGTATCATAATGGCAAAAAAGGCTGGGAAGAGTACATAATGGCGACGGGCTGGGTAGTTACTGTACTGTCACCTAGTTCTGAGCCTTTGCAATGATTGATATAAAGCTGAGCAGAGTATACGATGGCAACGGGTTGGGTACGTACCATAATGACAAAAAAAATGCCTGTGAAGAGTACATAATGGCGACGGGCTGGGTAGTTACTATATTGTCACCTAGTTCTGAGCCTTTGCAATGATTGATAAAAAGCTGAGCAGGGTACACGATGGCAACGGGTTGGGTACGTACCATAAAGACAAAAATGGTTAAGAAAGGTACATAATGGCGACGGGTTAGGTAGTTACTATAATGTCACCTAGTTCTTAGCCTTTGTAAAGATTGAAATTAAGCTGGGCAGGGTACACGAAGACGACGGGTCGGGTACGTACCACAATGACAAAAATGCCTAAGAAGAGTACATAATGGCGACGGGCTGGGTAGATACTATAATGTCACCTAGTTCTGAGCCTTTGCAATTATTGATATAAAGCTGAGCAGGGTACACGATGGCAACGAGTTGGGTACGTACCATAATGACAAAAAAAATGCCTGTGAAGGGTACATAATGGCGACGGGCTGGGTAGTTACTATATTGTCACCTAGTTCTGAGCCTTTGCAATGATTGATATAAAGCTAAGCAGGGTACACGATGGCAACGGGTTGGGTACGTACCATAATGACAAAATGGCTAAGAAAGGTACATGATGGCGTAGGCTGGGTACCTACGATAATGTCACCTAGGGTTGGGTACGTACCATAATGACACAAAAATGGTTAAGAAGGGTACATAATGGCGACTGGTTAAGTAGTTACTATAATGTCACCTAGTTCTTAGCCTTTGTAAAGATTGAAATAAAGCTGGGCAGGGTACACGAAGACGACGGGTCGGGTACGTACCACAATGACAAAAATGCCAGGGAAGAGTACGTAATAGCGACGGGATGGGTACTTAATATACAGTCACCTAGATCTGAGCCTTTGTAATGATTGATATAAAGCTGAGCAGGGTACACGAAGACGACGGGTTGGGTACGTACCATAATGACAAAAATGGCTAAGAAAGGTACATGATGGCGACAGGCTGGGTACTTACGATAATGTCACCTAGGGTTGGGTACGTACCATAATGACAAAAATGGCTGGGAAGGGTACACGATGGCGACGGTTTGGGTACGTACCATAATGGCAAAAATGACCTGGAAGAGTACATTATGGCGACGTGTAGGGTACATACTATATTGTCACCAAGGGCTGAGTACGTTCCATGATGGCATCAGATGCTAGGCAAGTTACATGATGGCGAAGGGTTGGGTACGTACCGTAATGGCAATAATGGCCGAGAAGGGTATATGATGGCGACGGGCTGGGTACATACTATAATGTCACCTAGGGCTGAGTAAGTAAAATGATGGTACCAAAGCTGGGCAGGATACACGATGACGACGGGTTGGGTACGTACCATGATGACGGAAATGACCGAGCATGTACGTAATAGCGACGGGTTGGGTACGTTCCATGATGACGAATATGACCGAGCCTGAAACGTAATGGCGACGGGCAGGGCACGTAACACGATGGCGACAGCCGGCTAGGCACCTACATATATCATACACCATCCACGAGAGAGAGAGAGAGGCGGTCATAGATAGACTTACTTTATATGTTTATATAACACACTATCCACAGGCCCTAGTCCTGGGCTGAGCACGTAACACGATGGCGACAGCCGGCTAGGCACCTACATATATCATACACCATCCACGAGGGGAGAGAGGCGGTCATAGGTTGACGTACTTTAATTGTTTATATAACGCACTATCCACTTGCTCGGAGTGGGCTAGGCACGTAACACGATGGCGATAGCCGGCTAGGCACTACCATACACAATCCATGAGAGAGAGAGGCGGTCATAAAGTAAGTCTATACTTACTTTATATGTTTATATAACACACTATCCACAGGCCTTATTCCTGGGCTGGGCACGTAACACGATGGCGACAGCCTGCTTGGCACGTACATATATCATACACCATCCACGAGGGAGAGAGAGAGGCGGTCATAGATATACTTTATATGTTTATATAACACACTATCCACAGGCCCTAGTCCTGGGCTGGGCACGTAACACGATGGCGGTGGGCACGCACCGACGACGTCAGCAACGGCGAGTACCGTGACAACGGGCCAGCTGCAGACCGAATTCGCTTCCATCACGTCGGCAGCTGGTTGGGAAGGGTACATGATGGCTACGGGCTGGGTACATACTATAATGTCACCTAGGACTGAGTACGTACCATGATGGCACCGAAGCTGGGCAGGGTATACGATGGCGACGGGTTGGGTACGTACCATGATGATGGAAATGACCGAGCATGATACGTAATGACGACGGGCAGGGCACGTACCATGATGGCACCAGATGCTAAGCATGGTACATGATGGCGACGGGTTGGGCACGTACCACGATTGCTGGGAATGTTGCGACCAGAGATAGGGCTTGTACCATGATGATGATGTGATTAGACAGCGAACATTATCTAACAGGTTGGGTACGTACCGTGATGAAGGAAATGGCCGTGCACGGTACATAATGGTAATGGGCTGGGCATGTACCATGATAGCACCAAAGGATTGACAAGGTACATGATGACACTAGAGAGAGAGAGAGAGAGAGAGAGAGAGAGGTCATAGAATGGAGTACTTTATATGTTTATATAACGCGCTATCCACAGGCCCCGGGCCACGATGGCGGCGGCGGCCATAGATAGACTTACTTTATATGTTTATATAACGCGCTAACCACAGGCTCCGGGCACGTAACACGATGGCGGCGGCCATAGATAGACTTACTTTATATGTTTATATAACGCGCTATCCACAGGCCTCGGCACGTACCACGATGGCGGCGGCCATAGATAGACTTACTTTATATGTTTATATAACGCGCTATCCACAGGCCCTCGGCACGTAACACGATGGCGGCGGCGGCGGCGGCGGCGGCCATAGATAGACTTACTTTATATGTTTATATAACGCGCTATCCACAGGCCCTCGGCACGTAACACGATGGCGGCGGCTAGAGAGAGACCCGGGCCACGATGGCGGCGGCCATAGATAAACTTACTTTATATGTTTATATAAAGCGCTATCCACAGGCCCCGGGCCACGATGGTGGCGGCCATAGATAAACTTACTTTATATGTTTATATAACGCGCTATCCCCAGGCCCCGGGCCACGATGGCGGTGGCCATAGATAAACTTACTTTATATGTTTATATAACGCGCTATCCACAGGCCCCGGGCCACGATGGAGGCAGCGACGGCCATAGATAAACTTACTTTATATGTTTATATAAAGCGCTATCCACAGACCCCGGGCACGTACCAAGATGGCGATTCGCAAACCCGAGCGGAATCGTTACGTTTCATATATCTCGAATCGCACTAATTCCCCAAGACGCTACCGTGGTACAGTGGTTATAGCGTGCGCCTCACACGCGCAACGTTCCCGGTTCGAGCCCCGCCAGAAACGCGCAACTTTTTTCCGGTATACATTTATTTATTCGATTAATTAATAACGCACACACCGAAGTCACAACTTTATATGTTTATATAACACACTATCCACAGGCCCCGGGCACGTAACACGATGGCGGCGGGCACGCACCGACGACGACGTCACCAACGATGGACCGGGCGAGTACCGTGATAACATAACGGGTCATGAGTCAACACGCGCAAAACATTTCGCTTCCATCACGTCAGCGAGGAAGCTGTGTGCGCCTCCATCACAGCTGCGTGCACGTATATAGCTTCCATCATGACAGCGAGACCTCTGCGTGCCTATCTATATATATACATCAGTGAGTTGGGACATTTGGGATATACTGTCGGGAATCCTACTGGCGAGAAATGGTGAAAGAAATTCGTTTCGTATTTATTGTTGGCTGGCATTGGCGAGATAAATTAGAACTTTTTAAGGTATTGTTTCTGTTAAAAACATTTACAAAAATGTGAACTGAAAATGGCTTTATTGCGTCTTGTCTAGGTGAGAAATGATGATGTGGGTTGGGCTTGTATTTAGTATGAAGGTAAAATTTGAAGATGATTGGCTAAGTGCGTTTCACGTGAGTCACTTCATGGGGATTCCTACACTACATACAGAGCCCTTTTTCTGTATCGTAGCGGGGGAACGGGATCTATCAGTGGCGATTGAAGCCTTCTGCTCGCAATGCTAGTTTGTGTGAAGTTTGAGGGGATATTCCTCGAGTGAGAGGACTTTAAGGCCTTGGCGGATAGTTTCGTTTCTGACGAACCGTGGAGATTCAGTCAGTAAACGAAGGGAGCTGTTTAAGGCGTGAACCATAATGTCACAGAATTTCATTGTTAAAACTAGAGAAAGAATCAATCAGAATGAAGCTTTTCTATGCGGGAGATGCGAGGTGATGCGCCAGCAGTAATGGCTGGGTTGGAATGTATTAATCGACCCGAGAAAAGTGTGCACTGCGAACCAATCAGAAGTGAGTATTAGTTGACGGGAGTGAAGTAGGTTTCGTAAGCTTAGCCTGATTTCAAGCCGGGAGAGAAGTACGGGGATTTCTAGCGTGATTGTTTAGGTGTTAGTAAGCGGAACTAGGTTGTGTAACTCAGTTCCTATGTTGTTTAGGCGATGACAAAATGAGATTTCCAAAAAAAGAGTAAGATAAAAACAACTTTTGGAAATTTGCTTCTATTACGACAGCGAGACGTTTACGCGTGTCGCAGTTTTCAGACGGTTTTTGAGACGTGTATTTGTAGTTCAATTTCTTACACGTTTAAATACGTAGTTTTTTTTTCAAAATTAACTCCTAAGTACTTGGACTAAAGTAGTGGGCACCATATCTTGCGGATGGTTGAATCTGCGCTTTGCCACGTATGGAACTGTCAAAGCGAGGTAAGGTCGAGAATTACTTGCTGTACCTCACGAACTGGCAGCGCTGGACTCACAGTATCAACCTCTTTCACCAACCTTTCTGTAAGACCTAGTTATTGTTAAACAAAAACAAAGATTTCACTGCTGAAAAATTAATTTAATTAAACATAATTTATTGTTATTATATAATAACAAATACAGGCTACTTAAATTGAAATTTACGGTTAAAAGACAAAGAAAATATCAATCCGAAACAAACACACAGAAAAACGTTATAGCAGAAAAAATCAACTATTCATCACGCTTACTTTAACCATTGAATATAAATATACTAAAAGTACAGTCACCATTAAAAAAAGTGTGCTCGATATCAGCTGCTAAAGTCCAAGTAATTTGACTATCTGCCGCTACGATCGTTGCAAACTGCAAGGGCGTGACACATTTGAGAAAATAGACAGTATCATTATCTATTTAACTGTAGCTGAACACACTGCCGCAATATGTTACCAGCAGCGAACGTTTACATACGGTTAACGTCATAAAAGGTAGTACGATTATATACAGTACTTTAACCGATACCATGTCAAAGCTTTCTGTAACTTCTATGAGAAAAATTTTTAAATAAAAAACTTAAAAATAAGTTTTCCTCCAGCTTCGCTTTTTGAAAAACAAACACGTTCGCTGCTTACTAAAAAATGTATTAACTAATCGGTTTTATTTAAAAATCTGTTTTAAGGTTTTCAGTTTTAAAATTACAAACATCCATTTTTAAGGAGTAAATTCAGCATAGCACAATGTCCTTCTTCAACGAAAATGTGTTTTCCTCCAGACAAGCAGAAGTGTATTGTTACAGGAGCCAAGTGCTACGCAAAATTGTTGTAATTAACATGTACAATATGGCAACGCTGCAAAGTCGTGCACCAGCTTGATTTGGTGGTAAGTAATTTCTCATTTTGTAGTGTTAACTATTTTTTGTTTCAATTCTATTTTAGTATTTGAATAGTTTAGTATAGTATAGTGTATACTATATACATTCTGTTGTGCAGGTCTCACAAAATTGGAAACCAATACGCAAAATTTGTTAACAACATTATTTTATCAGAATATATATTGACCGAGCGATGCAAGGTCTCTTTTTGAACTCGACTGTGTCAACATTTGCCGTGTGTGTTTGTTTGTTACTCAGTTTTGGCCAAAAGCATTGCCCAATTGTTTTGAAATTTAGTACGGAGGTATGTTGTGTGAAGCCCGAACGATACGTGTAAGATTTGTTCCCGTTCATTTCCGTTTCAAGATGGCGGCCTCTGATTGACAATAACGACTGTAAGCGATTTTAGCCAAAAACATTGTTTTGAAATTTGATACGAAGGTACCTTGAATAAAGCCCAAATGAATATGTGTAGGATTTGTCCTATTTATTTATATTTCAAGATGGTGGCCTCTGATGTAACGATTATTAGTGTACGCAGTTTTAGTTAAACACGTTTACCGATAGTTTTAAATTTTGGTGCATAGATATCTTATAAAAAGTCCAAATGACGTAAGCGTAACTCTTTTTCCTATTTACTTCCAAGATGGCGGTCTCTGATTTACAATAAGGGTGTATGCAGTTTTAGTCAAACGCATTAATAGCTTGTTTTGAAATTTGACACTAAGATATCTTACATAAAGCCAAAATGACATATGTATAACATTTTTTTCTATTTTCTTCCGTTTAAAGATGGCGGTCTCTGATTCAACGTTGAGAGTGTAGTTGTTGGCTATTTTCTGTGATACTGGCTGAACGGCAAAAAACATCATAATTTTAACCGTTTCACGGAGAAAGATCCTAAAAGTTCCAATGAAGTTGGTCCAGTAACCTTTTACGGTAAATTTTACCGTTAAAATGGCGGAAGAAGTTGGCGGAGCGCTCTGTGTATTAATTAAGGTACTCTGTACTGTAAGGTCTACTGTTCTTTGAACTACAGTAATAATAAATTATTGAATTAATGTGAATTAGTATATTTTTAATTTAATATACTTGTCTGATTTCATTCAAGACAATGTGAACACAGTCAGGTCAGCTGTTAGAAAAACTGCTGCCGACTTGATTTCACATCGGTTCCACTTTCGGTTTCTGCACTGGCCTACCTCAGCTCGGTCCCACACCATGACTAACAGCCCGGCTCCATCTTTTATTAACTTTTACTCTCGTACAATGGCGTCATTAACTATTGAAAGTGAGATTATTTTCTTGTGTAATTAGTTTTTCATGAGTGACCGCGGTCTCGGTTGGCCTTTTATTGTTGAAAACGATAAAAAATAGGCATTGTTGTAGCACGGATTTTCGAATTCAAAGTAAAATAGTGCGGCCATCCAGAGCGTGTTTTCTGTATTGAAACAGGCGTTAATGACCCTTACTGGTAAGGAAAATGTTTTACAGTGCCTTACAAATCATGCGGTAATCCTTCGTTATTCGCGAGCGTTAGGTTCTTAGAGTGTCCTGCCGATAACAAAACCGCATGTAATGAAACTACGAGGAAACATAAAAATACAGATTCAGGGCAGTTATTACCCGTTCTACGGGATATTCAATTACCAGTACAGTGCGCACTTCAAATATGTACAAAAAGATAGAGTCTCTGCACCCAGTCGATCGTATTTAATCTATGTCTCATAAAACTAATACTGATTAACGGTACAAATAACTTCGCTATTTTGTTGAGATAAAATTATGTTTGATATCTCATTTTAAAGGTATCGTATGCGGGAATGTGGTCAGCTTTTGCATTTCGTATATATTTTCTTCTTTTAAAGACACAGGATAAATAAAGTTCTATAACTTTGAGCTTTTGTTTTGGTACTATAAACAGTGATATTTCAACAAGCATACCACATTCGTATTTGAATTAGGAATGTATTTATTTACTGTACAAAAAAACTGCTCTAAACTACTTTAGGTGCGGGGACCTACCAAATGCGAAGCGAACTACGCATTCAAAACCTAACTTATTATTTTTATTGTAAGTGTGTAACGGAGCTGAGCGAAGCCAAGCGGCGTCTCCCCACGTAGCTTCTACTCTGTCTAGTTCGGTTTTGAAGCTTCTCTGCTTCTCCGCTGATCACGCCTCCAAACTAATTATTTCTCGTTACATAGGTTTGTTTTTGAACATAGTAGTCTTCTAGAATCCTTTACTGTAGGTCCTAAATACATAGATTTAAAAGATGCAAACGCGTTTTTTTTTTAAACTGTCTTAACTCCGCTTCCGGCTCCTGTTCATTTTATTCCGCTTTTCGGTGGTCGGCCGGATGGATGGCAGGAGAAAAAAACTGTGTTTATTGAACTCTTTTTTCCATGCTGGTAAATGTCTACAGATTTTTCCATAAGATTGAAATAAGCAACGAGTACCTCTTTTAAATTTTAGTTCTCTTTCCAGTGAAGGATCCATTCGAGGACGCGATCACTCAATAGTTTGATTTAGAAAAAAAGTTCAATTTCTACTTTGTCTTCCGACACCAGTTCTTCATTAGGGATGTGACAATCTCTTATAGCTCCTCCAGTGTTAAACTCCTGACAATTGTTGGTTAAGGCCATTTCTCCTATATGTGTTTCTGCTATGTTTACAGTGTTAGCTACCACAGTGCTTATATCCTTAGTTCTACTGTCAGTTTTAACTTATGGCCATAATTCGCATTAAGAAACATTAATCGTACTTAATTTTAGTGTTAATTTACATTTGGTTGTGCGTGCGTGCGCGCGCGCGCGTGAAACAATTTGAAAATTTAAAATGCTAATATATGTAGATTTCATTGCTGTTTACGATGGTGAAATCAGAGTTTCAAAAAGAGGGTAAGACAAAAAATATTCTTTTTGAAAATTTGCTTCTATGGCGTCAGCGAGACATCTGCAGAAAATAAATTTTCATTATTTATTAGCCTGCAATTTTGCCTTTTGGAAGGTGCTTTTATTGACCGAGCTAAGCGAGACGGTCTGTTTCAACTAAGAGGTTCGGCATTTGGTTTGTGTGTTTGTTTGTTACGCTGTTTTGGCCAAACCTATTATTTTGAAATTTGGTACGGGAGGTACCTTGCATAAAGCCCGAACGACGTGTGCATAAAGCCAGCTCAATTTCATTTCAAGATGGCGGCCTCTGATTTACAATAACGAATTTATGCAATTTTAGCCAAAAGCATTGACCGATTATTTTGAAATTTGATACGAAGGTACCTTGTATAAAGCCCAAATAAATACGTTAAGATTTTCCGCCATTTACTTCAGTTTAAAGATGCGCCATTTACTTCAGAGACCACTCTGATTTAATGATAACGAGTATACGCAATTTTAGCCAAACGTATTAACAGATTGTTTTGAAATATGGAACGAAAATACCTTGTATAAAGCCCGAAAGACGTATGTGTAAGATTTTTTCCCATTCACTTCCGTTTCAAGATGGCTGGCTCTGATTTAACGTTGAGAGTGTCGTTGCTGATTATTTCCTGTAATACTGTTTGAACGTCAAAACCTGTCATAATTTTGATCGTTTCATAGAGAAAGAACGTAAAAATTTCCAATAACGTTTGTCCAGTAACATTTTTCGTAAATATTACGGTTACCGGTTAAATTGGCGGAAAATGTTACGAGCGCTGTCGTGGAGCACTCTGTATATTACTTTAGTATACGATTATACTACGATGTATACTGTTCTTGGAAGTAATAGTGACAATTACACAGTTCGATGTTTTGGGCGTGACTAGTACAACTTCGGGCCAAAACAAGTTCACGCGCACAGATAAACGTCGTCAACTGCACAGGGGACCTGAAAATGGATACCATTCAGTTAAAATCGTTTATTACTCGATACATCCTAAATATTTTGTACAGTGAGAAATTTAAAGCCATTAATAACAATTATCACTATGTATTCCCACGCGTAACCATCGGTCTGTGCGAAGGTTTTCCATAAATAAAGGAAACTTCATTAATCGCGTTTACAACGGAACCGGAAATGACTAAGGACAGCGTCTTGTTTGACCTACACACTTAATATGACCTCGATTCGTACACTTATACTGAAATGTAGTGCGACACCAGAGTACAGTCAGTCAGCTGGGTATTAGAGCAATGCACAATACATGTCCGCCCTAACAGCTGTTGTTTGACTTTCGCTGGACAAATTAGAGAAAGTGCTTTACATCAGCTGATGTCGTTATTTGAATGATTCTCTCCGTTTATAGCCTCAAGGTCATGAATAGGTTTTCACGAAGCGATGATACCGATACTTGGGGATGGGTGATTTCATGATGGAGGGCATTTCTATTAAAAAGGAAGAACGTTTTAAATATATTATACAAAAAGGTTACACAACTTCTCACATTCAATTATTCTCCCCCCCCCAAAGTAAAATCGGTTCATCGAATTTAAAAAAATCATCTTTCAAGTCAGCGTAGCAAATTTTAAATTTTAAAAAAGTTACAGTACGAGAGTATGAAGAAAAAATCTGACTGTTATCAGTGTTTATTTAGTTTTTAATCAATTTCCATTGGAAAATGAGCTATTGGAGAGCCATCAAGGTAAAATCCAATCCCAGAGATTTAGAAATGAGCACCGATCCTGTCCTCTAAATCAATTTTTCAAGAGTCGTTAAAAATGTGGTGTGTGTGTGTGTGTGTGTGTGTGTGTGTGTGTGTGCGAGCGCGCATGTGCGTGTTAAAACACGCTCACGTTCTCAATTTCAGTCAGTTTCGATTCAAACTTGGCAAGAAATTCCATTTTAGTAATAGCTTTTGCAAGTTTGAAGACCAGCAAAATTCGTTCAATAGTTTAAAAATGGCGGCCATTTCAAAACTATAAAATTTATAAGTTTTTTATCTTAAATATTTCTGAAAATCGGATTTAACCGTCGTAATAAGCGTTAAAAACTGTATAAATTAGCATTTCGCATTCTCAAAATCCTTGGAAATTTGGAAATTTTAATTTTATGGCGGTCAAGGTTCATTTTCGTGTTGTCAATACAATTTTAAAGTGTAAAACGCTAGTATATGCGGATTTTAATGCTCGACGTCAACAGTTCAAAAAAAGTGTGTCAGTCTATACACATCGCAGGTAGTTAAACTAATTAGCCGTTTTTGAAGGCTTTTTCAGTCAAAAAGCTGTTATAAGCTGATTTTTTTCAAAATCTGCTCTAACGTTGTTAATCAGATTTTTCTGAAATGGATTAGCATTTTTAAGTTTTTAAATTACACTGAACATCTTAAAACTAATATATATATATATATATATATATATATATATATATATATATATATATATATATATTATTATTATTATTATTATTATTATTTATGTATAGACCTGTTGGATCACGCAAAGCACTCTGACTCATGTCTTGTTCCTTCTAATCTCCACACCTCCCTCATCCTGTCCCCATGGATCCTCTTTCGCTCCTCCGTCCATTTTACCCCTGCTCTCTTTGGGATTTCATTCTCTGGGACCTTCCAAACTGATATATATATGATATGAGAGAGAGAGAGAGAGAGAGAGAGAGAGAGAGAGAGAGAGAGAGAGAGAGAGAGAGAGAGAGAGAGAGAGAGAGAGAGAGAGAGAGAGAGAGAGAGAGAGAGAGAGAGAGAGAGAGAGAGAGAGAGAGAGAGAGAGAGAGAGAGAGAGAGAGAGAGAGAGAGAGAGAGAGAGAGAGAGAGAGAGAGAGAGAGAGAGAGAGAGAGAGAGAGAGAGAGAGAGAGAGAGAGAGAGAGAGAGAGAGAGAGAGAGAGAGAGAGAGAGAGAGAGAGAGAGAGAGAGAGAGAGAGAGAGAGAGAGAGAGAGAGAGAGAGAGAGAGAGAGAGAGAGAGAGAGAGAGAGAGAGAGAGAGAGAGAGAGAGAGAGAGAGAGAGAGAGAGAGAGAGAGAGAGAGAGAGAGAGAGAGAGAGAGAGAGAGAGAGAGAGAGAGAGAGAGAGAGAGAGAGAGAGAGAGAGAGAGAGAGAGAGACAGAGGTGACGAGAGAGAGAGAGAGAGAGAGAGAGAGAGAGAGAGAGAGAGAGAGAGAGAGAGAGAGAGAGAGAGAGAGAGAGAGAGAGAGAGAGAGAGAGAGAGAGAGAGAGAGAGAGAGAGAGAGAGAGAGAGAGAGAGAGAGAGAGAGAGAGAGAGAGAGAGAGAGAGAGAGAGAGGGGGAGGAGGGAGGAGAGAGGAGAGAGAGAGAGAGAGAGAGAGAGAGAGAGAGAGAGAGAGAGAAAGAGGAGAGAGAGAATTCTGGCTCTCATAATTTTAGCCTCTTTAGATTGAAAGTTGACACAAAACTCGATTTTGGTAACAGCTATGAAAAGTTTGTTACAGAGCAAAATCCGTTCGTTACAAAATGACAGCCGTTTTAAAAAAAACAATATCAACTTAAACGCGGCCAGGGTTCATTTATATTTTTCAATTAAATTTGAAGGTTTATTCTAACCTGTCAATTTCATTCTATCAGTTAATTATTGCAGGTACAATTGTTTATACAAAACAAAACACGATGTTTCGGGAGTATGGATCAATACTATCTTTCTCAAAATCTCAACTTAAAATTTAAAAATGCAACAATAATAAAAGCCTAGATGCTTAGGCCTGCGTTAAAACACCCAAAAACTAAGAAAAACCACTCAGCGTGAAACAAAACTAAGACTTACATGTGATGACGTGTCGTGGCATACCCGAGTTGATCCATACTCTCAAAACGTCATGTATTGATTACACACACAAATGACGGTCAAAGTCGGAACTAACAATAACAATAACAATATTCCATCATTGAGCAACAATTTTAAAAACCAACAGGTTTACTATTTCGTTTCAAAACGGATGCTATCTCAAAACTTAAAAAAAAATCTTACTGTTTTATCTTGCACTTTTTTTGAAAATCTCTTTTAATCATTGTGCAATCAAGTATAAAATGCTCATAAATTAGAATTAAAAATTTTTCAAAATGCGCTCGTAAATAGGCTACTAAAATAAAACTGGACGCGGTCAAATATATTTTCGTATTTTTAAGGTAATTTGAAATTTAAAAACGCACATTTAATGCTGTTTATGATAGTGAAGTATTACATTTGATTGTTAGATAAAAAATTACATTAGAAGGAAATTATACAGCGATTATCTTCCAATTGAATTATATATGGAAAATATAGTATGCGTATTTAATGCAGCATAATAATTTTTCCCCTTTATGATTTTTTAAATTTTATTTATCGTCTGCACTGGTGTTATTGTCACATGACCACTGAACCAATAAATTGGTAAACTCACTCGCCGCCTCCACATTAGAAGAATATTACTAAGAGAGTCCGCAGCAACTTTCACCCACTGAGGACATCCAACAATGGTACTTGGGAACTTGCCAGCTCTTTTAAACCAACCAGTTTGCAAAATTAGAAAATAACAGTTACAGAGTAGATAATACGGAGAAGCAACTTCACTAACGCGAAAGAAACACAATCGGAAATGAACGTGCTAAAATTATAACCTTTATGAGACATATGTGAGCGCTCGCTACATCTTGTGGCAGAGTATTTAACTGCATTTAATTAAATCATAGTAACGTCTATTTTTTCAAACGTCTCCCCCCCATGTCAATGCAGCTTGCAACGTTCTTAGCGGCAGATAGTGCAATTACTTGGACTTTAGCCGCTGATATCGAGCACGCTTCTTATAATGGTGACTGTACTTCTAGTCCGTTTATATTCAGTGACAACACTTAACACAGAAGGTGCCCCTTCTGTTCCTGTATCTCCAAAAATATGTTTGTTTCAAGGAAAGAATACAAATTATTATTCCGAACAAAGTAAAATCCTATTAGCAGACTGTACAAAACTGGAAAAATCGTTCATTCCGAATCGATTTATCAGATTTTAAAATTTTCTTCGTCTTATAAAAATTCAACTCTGTAAAGTACATGAAATTAAAAAAAAGTGCGCTTATAGAGTACTGTAATCAGAAAGAAAAAAACAACCACGACGTCGTTAGTTTTTGGGTTTTTCTCATACTTTGATAAACCGAATAGTTTTGAAAGATTTTTACCAAAATGCACCTGATTTTTTTTCAAAAATTCCCCGAGATATGGGAAAAGTGTCCAGAGGAGGCAGCTGAGATGAACAGCTGGCAGACTTAGCAATCCCATCGTACCTCTAGCTAGGCAATACTAGACCTATTCTCACTCTTCTACTTCGGACCTGTGAAGTTGTTTATACACTTTTTTCCTTTTAGAAATGTTATTTAGTTTGTAAGTAGTTTTAAGTTTTATCTTCCCTATTTTGCCCACTTTTTGTACCAATTCTGTTTAGGCGATAATAGCCTCAATGTGCTTTTCGCCTTAAAGTACAAAAAAAAAAATTCTTCTACAATAAACAAACAAACAAACACACACACACACACACAAACTCTGCATAGCTTGGCTGAACATTAAAGTGTAAAGTGACCTGAGCTGATGGAGTGAATAACACCGGCCCGGTGGTGTATCTAACGGAGCCCTGGATATACTGACGACCTCCCAAGTAGGAACGAAACCGATACTCCGATACCAGTAGAGCATCGATACTTTTTTTCGTAACCTAGTACTTTTCTTACTCGTTACTTTCATTCGATACTTTTACTAATAACAGTACTCGTAATAAGGTCGCGGTAAGTTATTTTTTTAAGCTTAAACAACACCATTGCAGGTTCGAACCTGAGTTCTCTTACTCTAAAGGTACCATTAAACCAAACCGAGATAACCAAAGTGCTTGTAATCGCTTAAACAACACAGGAACTGAGTTACACAACCTAGTTTCGCTTACTAACACCTAAACAACCACGCTAAAAATCCCCGTACTTCTCTCCCGGCTTGAAAACAGCCTTAGCCTGCGAAACCTAATTGACTGCCTTCAACCAAAACTCACCTCTGATTGGTTCGCAATGCGTCTGCCTCACGCACAAGGTCC
The DNA here is from genome assembly GCA_022606455.1 of Callitettix versicolor. NCBI lineage: Eukaryota > Metazoa > Arthropoda > Insecta > Hemiptera > Cercopidae > Callitettix > Callitettix versicolor. Next base: position 53,166,782 of record CM040185.1, on the reverse strand, counting down.
CCGGTTCAATCTCGACGGAAACACAGACATTTTTAATTATAATTAATTTAATATGAGACTTGAAACTCGCAAATTATATAACATATAATACAGTATAACATTACATAACGATATAAACATGTTCCTCGCATCACGCGTCCCGCAAAATCCAACATCGCAATCAGCCCTAAAACATGATACATGTGGTTAGATTCTAAAGAAGTTTCATTTAAAAGGATTCTTTGACAAGTAGAAATATTCTCTTTTCGTCATGGTCAAATGGCAATCCTAGCTGATGTATAGGCTACCATAGATTCTGATTGTACAGTCACTTGACGCATCTGTGTTAAACAATTCATGTCATGGCTTCAAGGTTGAATAGATTATACAGTCGAGTGTAAACACATTTCTTTGGTCTGAAAATGAGTCAGTGAATGATATTTATAACCTTATAATCATCGAAGGAAACTAGGCCTTCAATATGAATCATTAATGTTAGCTAGATCAATAATAACTTAAGTAGTTCGGTGAGATTATATGATAATGTTTTAAGGTGGGTGATGAATATACGATTGTAAATGCATATCAGTGACGTAACTTGGTCAACAGCCAACAGCGCCCTGGAGCAGTTTCACTTGGTCTCCCAACAAGCTGCGCTGCGTCATTGAATATAAACGTACTAGAAGTGCTGCCACCATTTTAAAAAGCGTGCTCGATATTAGCGGCTAAAGTCCAAGTAATTGCACTAACTGCCGCTACGAACGCTGTAAGATGCAAAGACAGAGGGTGGAGGTGTTTGAGAAAACATACAGTACTATTATCTATTTAACTGCAGTTGAACACTCTGCCACAACATTCAGCGAGCGCTCACATATCTCTCATACGGGTTATCATTCTAGTACGTTTATATTCAATGGCTTCGTACACACTTGCAACCGCAATGTAATTTCTCAGAATTCCGTTGTTGAAATTAGAGGAAGAACACACCAATTAGAATGAAGCTTTTGTGCACGGGAGGTGCGAGGTGATGTGCCGGCAGTAGTGCCTGGGTAGAAGTGTATTAGTTTAGTCTAGTATAGACCCGAGATACGCGTACACTTCGAACCAATCGGAAGTGAGTATTGGTTGACGGCAGTGAATTAGGTTTCGCAGGCTACGACTCTTTTCAAGCCGGGAGAGAAATACGGAGATTTTTAGCGTGGTTGTTTTGGTGTTAATAAGCGGAACTGGGTTGTGTAATTCAGTGTTTAGGCGATGGCAGAAATTGTTTCCAGCACGTCAGCGAGACAGCTGTGTGCCGCCAATGTTTGTTGTTAATCCAGTCGTAATAGTTTAATTATGCATACGTGAGCATGACTTTTAGCAATATCTTCGTCATTGACGTAGGTTTATTGCTAAACATAATTTGTTTAGTAATGGAAATCCCGCGGAAGAAACTCACCTCGTGTGTAAGGTGGAACATGAACAAGTAATTACGTTACCCCGGTGACCGAGTGATTGCATAACCGATTAATGGTTTATACGGAATGCAAATTCACTGGTGAACAGAACTACAACCTCGAACGTTACAGAACTACCCGCTCACGTAATAGAAGCAAATTAAAAATAAACAAATTAATAACAATATGACATTTGATATTGTTATTTTTTCGTCGTAAAGTCGGATTGAAAATAAATGTCAATAAGATCGAGGAAACGCTGATAAACAATAGAAGTGATAAAGAGCTCTTTGTTGGCAAACAGAGGATTGAACGTGTTGCACAGTTCCAAAATTTCGGGAGTGTTGTCTCAACGATTGGAGGAAAAGAGGAAGGTGTAACACAAAGCAAAGGGTATTTTTGCCCGGCTTCAAACAATCTGGTGCAGGCGACAGCTAAACAGAAAGACAAAATTAAATATATTTGAAAGTAATGTTAAGTCTGTCTTGTTGTATGGCTGCCAAACTTGGAAAATTACTAAGCCTATCATAAATAAACTACAAATGTTCATTAACGTAAGTCTGAGGATTCTCAGAATCAATTGGCCAAACGCTATAACGAATGCGGAATTGTGTAACCAAGGGCAGGAAACATTGGGGAAACGATAAAAAAAGTATGGATGGAACGGTCGCACATTCAGGAGGCCCAACAACAGCATAAGTAAGCAGGCGATAGAAAGCAATCCTCAAGGAAGGAGTCCTCCAGAGACTTGGAGAAGGACGGTTGAGAGGGAAATTAAGGAAGAGGAAAAGACCTGGGGATGCTGAAGTGTGTGACACAGAACCTCTTGTGAGTACAACTACCAAACCATACTTTTTGAGGGACTGTAAGTATGTAAGTATTGTGTGTGTGTGTAAATCTTATAAGCCAAATGCCGAACGGTCGAATTGAAACCATGTTGTTTAGTGCGATCAAAAAATTTTGATTCTAAACTTGGATTTTATATTTGAAGATTAGCACAGCCGATAAAAAAGGTCATACAAAGCAGCAGAATAAAAAAGAACACCAGACTTGTTAATTAATCCAATAGTTTCTGTGTAGTTACCAATGAATACAGGATCTACTTCAGAATCTAGTTCTGAAAAAAACATGCAGAGCTGCCTATCGGCGGGTGCTTCAAGTAGCGATTTCGGCCGTATTAAATGTGCTGATTTTTTCAGGCAAGAAGTGACCTTATATAGTCTGTATTCATTGGTACAGTAATTACACACACACACACACACACACACACACACACACACACACACACACACATATATATATATATATATATATATATATATATATATATATCATTAATTTTCATCAGTCCTCGTAGACATGGTCCTTCCAACGAGGAGTCCAAGTGCATCCGAGGATCCCGGGCACAAGCACTGCAGGGCCCCGGGGGTGACATTTTTTTGGAACATTACAAAAAAAACTTTGAAAAATATTTGTTAACTGTAAAAATTAATGTTTAACAAAAGAATAAAAACAACCAATAAAGTAAAACCTGGTGACCAATTTTTTCCCACTTCATAAGAAAACACATACTTAAACGTAATAAGGGGTCCTCTTCAGATTTTGGGTCCAGGGCCCGAAATTCCATATAGGGGGCCATGCTCGTAGGCCTACATGTTGTGCATTCAGTTACTGATTCAGATTTCACCAAGTGATGACATTTAGACAAGGAAGTGACACCTACTCGGCAGTGTTGATGACAAAACCCCATATTTCCTGAAGGTACGCTTACAGCGCTGACAGTTGGTTACGTGTGTACAACCCGATAACTTGTGTATTGACGATTCGATCTGATATTTTTTCCGTGGTTACTGTAGCGAAAAACATCAACGCAACAAAAGACCCCGGAAGACAATTTGTGAATATTCGGCGCATGCGTGAGCGCGAGGGGAGAGGAGAGAGTAAAATGACGTCACCAGCGAGAGCCGGAGAAAGTGAGGTAGAAAGTTTAGCGCGATCTACGAGCACTGTTTGGGAAAGAACATGGTCGGTTGGCACTGAACAAGACCTCCGTTATTTTAACAGTTTTGGAACACCGCACGTGTCATTGAACGTTGTGTTTAGGAAGTGTGGTGATACGATCTTTGTATTTCGATAGGTTTACCAGAGGCACTGGTTCCAAAGAGTAGTTTTTTTTGGATGTCCGAGTGCCTTAAAATATTACTAGAGACTAAGCTAAACAACAGATTTACATAAAATTTAACTATTATTAATACCTTAAACTTGAGCTATTTGAAATTTTGTCTTGAACTCTGGAAAATTCTCGTATTTCGAATTGGGTAATTTTATAATTAGTAATCACTTTCCAGTCCTGTTTTGGGCGATGACAAGCTTTCAGGTTTCTCGCCTGCAAAATTAAAAAACAATCCATGGAATCTAGCAGAAGTAGTATCTGGACATATTTTCACAAAAGTTATGAATTATTTCGTGTTCACAAGTGAAATTCAGCTTGTCAACAAAATGTTAGAAGCAAATATTTCGTAAACATAAAGTTACAAAAGTAAATTTTAACTAAATCGCTCTCAAAAATTTTTTCCACAATCTCTCTTTTTAGCGAACTTCCATTGGGAGAAGGCCATCATGGTAAGACCCAGACCAGGGACCTTGAAATGGGCGCCGATCCTTACCCATAGATTATGTACGCTCTGTGTGTGTGTGTGTGTGTGCGCGCGCGCGCACGCGAAGAAATTTTAATACAATACTTGTCAATATTTCAATTTGCAAGAAAAATAGCTTACAGCGAATTTCGTTGTGCTACGCATGCGCAAGTTTTGGAACATGGATTCTATTTATTCTCGCGGAAGAACTATGGAACAGGAAACAAACCATGGAACATAATAAAATGTTGCAGAACATTTGTGGGGCAAACACTACTAACATTGTTTCAAACAAATACATCCGGAACAAAATATTCCAGAGAGAAGAACCTTAAGAAACATGATTATTTCCTGTATTAAAGCATTTATACACAGCCCAGGCTATTATTTTAATTAATTATTATTGCATGCTAACAGATCAGCTGTTCCTAAGTTTTTTTTAGTAGGAAAAAGACTTAACAGTTGATTAAATTCAATATAGCCTATATCCGGTAGAAGATGCTCACACGTAAGAACTGGACTGGTTTTTTTATAATTAGAAAACTGGCTCGATTTTTTGCATCGATTTTAATCATTGAGGTATAATTTTAAAAGTCTTATAATAAAACGTTGTAAAGTGAGTTTAAAGAAGATTTTATTTTCAATAGTATTAACGCAGCCAATTAATAATAGGAAACACATGTTTCATTAAATACAGTGTATTACGATCAGCTGATTTTTATTGTAAATATGATTTTTTTGCTTGCTAGCCTATCAACTGCTTCTATTTTTGTATTTTTTTTTCTTTTTTTTTTTTTTTGAAAACAGGCATATAAAATAGTGTTGAACTTAGTACGTCAGGTTCCAAGGTTTTTTTAGCGAATTCCTATTGAAAAATTAGCTGTTGGAACACCATCGTGGTAAGTTCCATAAATGTTACCTTCAAACGAGCACTGATCCTGACCTGACATCTAGATACGTTTTCCGTTATAAAATTTACACCACACACGCGCGCGCGCGCACGCACGCACATACACGCGTGCGCGCACACAAACTTTTTTACGGATGGAAAAGTGAATTTCCCACTTATAATGTGTATAATTTTAATGCTGATTGTTAGTGAAATAGGAATTTCAAAGGTGTTAAGATAAAGGAAAATACTTTTTGAAATTCGCTTCTGTCACGTCAGCGAGACAGTTGCGTGCAGCGATTATTTATATTCATTTGTTGATCGTTCATTTTCGTGAAGAAGAATTATAAATTAATTATCAAATACCACTATTAGTTCAAAGTTCAGTATATTCTTAATGAATACATTGAGAGCTCCACGACAGCGCTCATATCTTTTCCGCCAATTTAACCGGTAACCGTAATATAGGAAAAATGTTACTGGATCAAATTTATTGGAAATTTAATGCCCTGTCTCCATGAAGTTGTCAAAATTATGATAGGTTCTGCCGTTCAACGATAAACCAAAGCCCGCCATCTTGAAACGGAAGTGAATGGGAAGAAATGTCATATGTCTTCCGAGCTAAATTTCAAAATAATAGGCCAATGCGTTTGGTTAAAACTATGTAGATCCGTTATCGTTAAATCAGAAGCTGCCATCTTGAAACGGAAATAATTAAAGCAAAGTGTTACACATACGTCATTTGGGCTTTACTCAAGATTTCAAAACAATCGGTCAATGTGTTTGGCCAAAACTGCTTAACAAACACACAAAACCAATGCCGAAAGTACGGTTTGAAAGGAAGCCTCTCTTCGTTCGGGCAATAAACACATTCACTATTGTGTTTAATTAATAATAATAGGATTAATAATAATAAATAATAAGCAGATTCTTATTTTTAAGCGGCTCAAGTCAAAAACTGGATTACAAGTTCAGCAGTCTCGAAATGATTACTAACGCATTACTGACTTGATGGTGACAGGTAGCGCCGTCTGTAGTGGCCCACTGAATTACAAAGGTTGTGACTCACGCGGCCTTAGAATTTAATCGCTAGGTTTTCAAATTCTACAGGCAATCGTGTTGTGTTCGAAACAAGTTCTAAACTCATAGTTCAGAGCACAGCACTCGTAAAGTTGCTCTTTCTCCATAAAGTAATAAAATTACGATAGGTTTGCCGTTCAGCCAGTATTGCATTAAATAACCAGCAACTACATTCTAAATATTGAGTCAAAAACGGCCATCTTGAAACGAAAGTGAATGGAAAAAATCTTACATATACTCTATTGGGCTTTATACAAACATTCGTCACCGTTAAATCAGAGGCCGCCATCTTAAAAGGAAAGTAAATAGAAAAAAATGTTTCACATAGGTCATTTGGGCTTCATATAAGATACCTTCGTACCAAATTTCAAAATAATCGGTCGATGCATTTGGCCTAAAACTGCGTATACTCCTCGTCGGTAAATCAAAAGGTCGCCATCTTGAAACATAAGGAAGTGAGCTAAAATCTTAAACATTTGTCATTTGACCTTTATAAAAATTCCTTCGTATCAAATTTCAAAACAATCGGTCAATGCGTTTGGCTAAAGCAGAATACACTCGTTATTGTAAATTGAAGACCGCCATTTTGAAACGGAAGTAAGTGGGGAAAACTTTATACATACGTCATTTGGGCTTTATAAAGGTTCCTTCGTATCAAGTTTCAGAACAATCTGTAAATGCAGGCTGTCGTGTTCCAGACTCAGTCGACTCGGCACGGGTACATTTTGATTTCCCACTTTATATAACACTGGACAATTTGTATTTATTTTGCAGGAAGTGCGTTTAACAGTAAACCGGTTTTCAATAAGAATGGAAGTGTTTGCACAACTATTGGCAGTTTGTTAAGTCCTTCTACGAGGAACTGTTCTGTCAGAGGTAGAAAGTAGTAACGCCCGCTGGGACTGTGCTCAGGGCGGCGATGGAATAGCCATCTTGATTGCAACAACATGATTGCACACTCCCCTCCTCGTGGCGCCCCAGAAGGCGACGGTGAATAGCAAAACGTACACTGTATAATTACGCAGTTGTTTTTATATGAAAATACCCACATCCGTTGCGGAAAGACGAATTGAAATCCCGAATAAACGAGCTGGCTTTAAATAATCGACACGCGCACCTGTATAGCTCACATGATTAAAGCGAATATCCAAAAAGTACATCTCTTTATCTTACCCTTTATTTGAAAATATGATTGCACCATCATAATCAGCATTACAATCTGCATATACTAACATATTAAAATTTCAAAAAGAAGCATTTTAAACTTTCAAAATGCTTCGAAAATACGAAAATGAACCCTGAACTCCGTGAAATCACATTTTCTAATATCAACGGATTTTTAAAAATTCAAAACGCTTATTTATGCAATTTTTAACGCTCGCTACGATGGTGAAATCATACTTTCAAAAAAGTTAATTTTCGTGCCAAATTTGAATGAAATTGGACCAAAATTTTGAACATGATCGTGCTAACACACACGCGCACGCACCCCATATAGGCTATATATGCATGTGTGTGTGTGTGTGTGTGTGTGTGTGTGTGTGTGTGTGTGTGTGTGTGTGTGTGTGTGTGTGTGTGTGTGTGTGTGTGTGTCGATATTTTTAATATGTATGATGTTTTAGTGCTGGGCTGGTTGAGATATATTTTACGCGTCGCGTGATGAGAGTGCACAAATTTATATTGGTAGTTTATGGTAAAAGATCAGTTGTTTTGTATTGATTCGTAATGATCAGCTGATTGGCTATAATAAGTTTTAGGTTATGTTGTTAAATAAAAATCAATCACGTGAATTCGTCGTGTTTTCGAACAAATTATAATAATTAAAATAAAAAGGAAGAGAAAACACGATAGGTACGTGATTTTTATTTTTGGTTCAATAACAGAAATTAGTTTTGCCTGTATGCACGTTTGTACAAAATCGGACTAGTACTGCACACGTTAGATAATATTTTGTGTTAAGAAACAAATCAAAACACACACACGCGCGCGCGCATTTGGTTTTCTTTTAATTGCTTATTTAATTGTAACTTTACCTACTTTTTAATAAAGTTACCAAAAATGTGTGAAAATTTCAACACGATACTGGTGTTTATAACAATAAAATGGCGGCAACAAAAAAACTTGTGTAGGGGAGAGCGGGGTAATACCACGCAGTGGGTAATGACACGCACCTTTCTCCAGCGATGTCTATTGGGGTTAGAAGTGTGTAAAGTGCTGCAATCTGTAGGCCCTTAGGTCTATTGGTGGTCAGTGTATGAGAAACTGCCAATAGGAACGAGTGTGTTGTTATAAAGAATTTTTTCGAAAACCTTCAATTTTTGTTGAATTGATCTGGAAAGTTTGCTTCAAGATATTTATTGAATCAGTTTAGATTTAGCCTTTTCTTTATACATATCTCGAAAGTATAATAGTTTTTAAATAGTATCTATATTAAACAATGTTTGTTTGATGCTTGTGTGACGAGTATGATGATTTTTTCCACAATGGCGACATGCGGGGTAATGGCACGCGTCCGCATGGCATTACCCCCAACTGCGTGTCATTTCCACACCGTGCGTGCTAATACCCGAAAGTACTATCTTTTCGATTTTACATATTTCTACTGAGGTACTTTGTACCTCCAACTCTTACTAAATCTTAATGTCGAGTACCTTCATTTTGAGTTTGTTTTTTTGAAAAAACCTAACTTCCCCACGGATTTTGTGCGTAATGCTTTTTATTAAAAATAATTTTATTTAAAAAAATGTTAATGCCCTCTTTTAAAATTAAATTCAACTTCTATTGTTACAGACATAGATTACACTATTTTATTTAATAAATTTTAAATTTCACTTTTATGTGTGTTGTGAAACACATTGTTGGCACTACAGTAAATTAAAACC
>CM040185.1:53117877-53152877 GCA_022606455.1 Callitettix versicolor | reverse complement strand
CGTTCGGTCAAAAACGTGATGGTAGCGAATTTCAATAGTATTTTTTTATCTTGCCATGTTTTAAAGTTCTGATTTCACTATCATAGACAGTATTGAAATCTGCATATAGCCCCCTACTAGCATTTTAAACTTTCAAATTGCATTGTAAACACGAAAACGAACCCTCACCTCCGTCAATTTCAATTTCTTAATTCAACTGATTTATACAGTTTTCAGTGAGGATTTCATCCTTGAAGAATTTAAATAGCCATTATTTTGAAACTGTTGAACGGATTTCACTGCGTGTCGAACTCGTCCGAGCTTTTACCAAATTCTATTTCCGTGTCAAGTTTGAATCGAATCGGACCAAAGTTGCGTAAGTGACAGTGCTAACATATAAATTTAACAACCCCCTGAAAAAGTATTTTGGAGTTCAGGCTCGGCGCTTATTTGAAAATCCCGTGTCTGGGTCTTACCATGATGGCAGCACATTTGTCAATGAAAATAGGCTACCTTCTTTTTGAACAACCTGTACATGTAAATAGCAGTAGTTAATCAGCAGCTGTAACACTGACCTATATACACCTGTACCCGCATTACAAATACCCATTATATTAATTATATGGTTATCAAATAGGCCAAGGTCATGTTAATTTATTTTGAAATTTTCCAAATCACGTTTTTACAATAAAATCATGGACATTTTTTACGTTCTACATGTTCATTGGTTATGGTTCGAACGTGTGGTATAATCGGCTTGGTCACGGACAAGTTTATTTTACTCGGAATTGTAAGGAAGATATTTTGCAGATAAAAAGCCAAAACAGTTTTTTATGTTATTCGAAAACAATAACAATCGCTGGTTCATTCTCTTGTTGCAAGCTGATTTCCGAAATTGTATATTAAATAAAAAAAATGACAGCACCATCACAACCAGCATAAAAATCTTCTTAACTTTGCATTTTAAAAGTAAAATTAAGAAAATAAACTCTGCCGTTTTTCGAGAAGCCGTAGAAATGTTCTGAAAACCTGTTTTCACCATGGTAATCAGCAGTAATATATCGATTCCATTCAAAGTTAAGCACGAAAATCGGTTTTGGTTAGCTTAGATATCTTCGTTTTCAGAATATCATAATCTGTTTTGTTATACTTTTTTGAAAATCAGATTTCACCATCGTAATCAACATTAAACTTTGTTTAAATTCAATTGAAACGCCGGTCAGGGTTTATTTTCGTATTTACAATGAAAGCTAAAAATGCAAATTGAACGAGCGAAGCGAACTCTTTGTTTCGAATGTTCGCCATTTGGTTTGTGTGTTTGTTACACATTTTTGGCCAAACGCAATGACCGTTTGTTTTTAATTTATTACGAAGATATTTTTTATAAAGCTTGAACGACGTATGTGTAAATTTTTTTCCTATTTATTTCCTTTTCAATATGGCGGCTTCTGAATCAACGGTGACTATTATACACGCTCAAACGCATTGTCCGATTGTTTTGAAATTTGGTACGAAGGTACCTTGAGTAAAGCCCGAAAGACTTATATGTATAATTTTTCCTCACTAACTTTCGTTTCAAGATGGCGGCCTCTGATTTACAATAATGAAAGTACGTAGTTTTAGCCAAAATCGTTGACCGATTGTTTTGTTTTGTACGAAGATATCTTGTATAACGCCCAAACGATGTATGTGTAACACTTTTGCTGTTTATTTCCGTTTCAATATGGCGGCCTCTGATTTAACCATGAAGATCGTACACAATTTTGTTGAAACGTATTGGCCGATTGTTTCGAAATTTGGTACGAAAGTACCTTGTACAAAGCCCGAAAGCGTGTGTGTAGATTTGTTTCCCATTCACTTCCGTTTCAAAATGGCGGCTCTGATTCAACGTTTAGAATGAAGTTGCTGATTATTTCCTGTAATACTGATTGAAAGAGCATACAATTTCCAATAAAGTTGATCCTGTAACATTTTTCGTAAATATTACGGTTACCGGTTAAATAGGCGGAAACGTTACGAACGCCGTCATGGAGCGCTCTGTGTATTAAGAATATGTACGAGGTCTAGTGTTCTTTGAACTACTAGTATATGCAGGTTTAACTGTGGTTAAGTTTCAAAAACAGGATAAAGTAAAATAATTATTTTTGGAAATTCGCATCCATTACGTCAGCGATACAGCTGCGCGCCGCGAATATTGTATTTTGCACAGATCGTGTTTGAATGAACACGCAGTCTCCACTCCAGTCTCTTTCCTCGGTAACGGGAAGATAAGTCTTGCCCTTGAAAGAAGGAGTTGCCCTTGGGCGCTGCAAGTCACGACTACGCTACGCCCACTGAGCATGCGTGCCCACAACTCTGCACAAACTTTCTCGCATTAAATAGCTAAGGAAACAAAACCGCATTTTCCCGGAAAATCCGGTTTACGTTTTTACATTAATGGTAAACAATTTACCCGTGCGCATGCGTTCGCGTTAGAAAGTGGATTTTCTATAACCAGGTGGGGGGGGAAGTAGTTTACTTATTAACTCGGGAGACTGCGCACATTATTATAACCCATTCCAGACATGTGAAAAAAATTAATATTGTGTTATCAAATGGTGATAGTAGACAATTTGAGGAACATTAGTATGTAAAAAGCGTCCTTAAAACTCATAATCAACGTACAGTAACACTATGATAGCTACAGACTTGAAAATTTCAGGGTACCTTCGTACTACCGTGTAAAGGTGCTCGTAGAATGGATTTTATAAAATTCAACTCCTAAAATGGTAAAAAGGTGGTCAAACATTATTTTGAAAAAAATATGTTTAGATCAATTTTTTTTTTTTGAAACCTACCATAAATACTCTAAAACACAAAACAATGAAACAAGCACTTCAACATTTGCAAAAAATCATCCTGTAAAGGGGAAAATTGGGTTAAAAATAGGAAAAAATGGTGCCTAAAATTTCGCTTTAGAAAAATATTGTTTGACCAGGAGGCCCGTGCGTAATTTCGCATCATGAAAGTTTTAAGTAAACACAACCTTTTGAATAAGAGTAGTCGTTGGGGTGAGGGCGGTAGTTGAAAGGAAGGGAAAACATGTTTAAAAAATAAATCGAAAAGTGATCGGTTTGAAAATAATAATCACAAATTTATGAGTCATTGTAGTATCTACATTTCAAAGCAGATAATTGTTTTTCTTAATAGCAATTTTTACAGGGCATTAGAATATCTCGTTGTAAACGGTATTTGATGTAAGAATGTAATCTTCTTGTACTTTTTGTATTTTATTTTTTTTTAATGGATACTATCGTGTTAGTTGATTTAGTTGCCCTTGAAAAGGCTACAACAACTGTCCGTGAGTAAAGACGGCATTTGGTAAATACAATCCTGCTCTTTGAAGTGTTTGTCCCTGCGGCTTTCATATAGTGACAGCAAACGCAATTTAAATACGTAACTAGTCAATTGAAAAGGCATGCTTGATAACGTCTAACTGTATTTTGACAATTTAATTGTACTTCGTATTTGTGATGTCCGTATTCACAACAGATAAATGCACGTTGAAAGGAGAAGTCACAAATATATTTGTGTGAAAACAGTGTCCAAAACATGTGTTTGGTATTCGAAATGCTTGTCCCGGCTTGAACGACAGGCAGGAAGGTAACTTTCAGTAGGACCACATAACCTATAAGTTTAATGACTTTTAAGTAATTATTGAAATTGTTCTAAGCACGTTGTGCAAGAAAAGAGACATTTGTAATGGGTTTGTCTATTGGTGAGTAATAAGTTAGCTTCTTAAAATATACAAAATATTGTCTGATTTTTAATGCTGCGCATGCGCATCCATGATGCCGTTTTGCCTATGACAGGTAAAAGTGTCTTTTATGTTAAAATTTTCCACAAACAGTAAGTTTTAACGCAAAATCGTTTTGAAATGTCAGAAGCCAGTAATATCTTTCTAAAGATACCTGTATGAATAGTGTGTGTAGCCGCCTCGGTGGCCTAGTTGATAGCGTACTGGGCTTTCACCCCGAAGACCCGGGTTCTATTCCCGGCCAGGGCTTGGCATTTTCATACGCTATAAATCATACCATCGTCTGCATTAGCCCAAGTGTGCACAATAGTCGCACGTTTAAACACACACAAAAAAAGAAACTTAACAAATGTATACTACAACACAAAAATAATGAAATGAATTTCAATATCCTCCTGAATTTACCCTCTAAATGGGTAAAATTGATGTATAAAAGTTCGTAACGTAAACATTATTTCTTTAGTTAGATTTGCTTGCAACTTACAAATATAGTCTAAACCACAAATAATAAAATACGTATTTCAGTGTTTTCCACAGGACTCTGTGATATAATTTATAAATTTTAAATGCCAATATATGCAGGACTTAATGTTGATTATAGTAATGATTTTTTTCGGAAAAGTTTCGGGGAAAACTAGGAAATTCACTCCGCCACGTCAGGGAGACAGTTGTGAACGACGCGATGATACTCAAGCTCCGACATCCGATCAGCTGTGATGGAATATCCCAGAGAAAGCGGACATTTACAGCTTTCTAGTCCAGACCAGTCTAAAGAAAGTGACAGTGATCTGTACTCAAGGTCGTTTCAGTGGCTTAGGTCAGGCGGAGAGCATCATATCCTCGGGGGCTTTGGTTCTGGAAACCTGGAGAGAAGAATCTGGAGGCAACAAGTGGGCAACGCCTGACTTTGTTGTTTCAAAAGTAATTTTAAAGAAAATTAACACTTATTTGCGTTGGCAAATGACCTTTTAGAGCAGCCATCATATAAAGACCCAGACTCGAGACCTTGAAATGAGCGCCGATCCTGTCATGTAGATTAAAGGGTCTTTAAAATTTATAAATATTTTTAATCCGATTTGATTCAAACTTTTCAAGTCTTTTTTTGTAATAGTTTCGTTAATCAACAAAATTCGTTCAACAGTTCAAAATGGCGGTCATTTAAAATCTTTTAAAATTCGTAATTTTTCTTTAAACATTTTTCATTTTTAATCAACGTTAAAAACTACATAAATTAGTATTTTTTTATTTCCAAAGCCCGTTGAAATTAGAAAATTCAATCTGACGGCTGTCAGGAATCATTTTCGTATTTGATTGTTTAAAATACCAGTATACAAAAGGAAGGTATTGCAAAAAAAAATTGCTTTTGGAAATTCGCTAGCATCACGCATCGAGACAGTTGCGTGCGGCGATTATTTATTAATTCGCAGTAGGTAATAAAAACAATAAACAGTAGGTATGTTTATTAGCAAATAAATAAACATTTCACATCGCAAATAACGATGCGTATTCCAGCTGTCCATGTTTTGAATGTCAACACGCCTGGTGCTGCTATCTGTTGAATCGTACGCCAACTAAGGTAGCCGTGGCTGGTTGTAGTTATTGCATTGCATGACTTCCTAGTTGCACAAGGTCAACAATTATTTTTACTCTAATCAATCATCTATGCCAATAAATAACTGCCTACAAGTAGCGCTTTTGTGACTGGGTTGTTAATTCACCGTTTCCAACCAGTTCTAAAATTTTTATTCTGTCAGGCTTTTAAAGAAAACGTTTTAGGCAGCGCGGGACTGGCTGACAGCAATGACTACTTCTTTTGGCATGCCTGACTGTGTACTTTTTCACTATTATGATTTAATTATTTTTATAAAAATTTAGATCCATGCAGGAAAGGGCAACTCTTGAAAAATATTTTCGTATTCAATTTCGCGTGTGTATAGGTACACAACTTAAAAATTAACTGAAACTGTCACAGACTATTAATTTGAGTATCTTATGCTATATAAGGGTAATAATTAATCAGTTTATAACCCTACTTTTTATAGTTATACTGTCTAAGTGTAATAATAAATATATTATTTGTGATTTTGGCATTCAAAAATTGGTATAAGTCATTTACATTAAATAATAACTACACAAAATTTAGAAAATACACATTTTAAAAATTATCAAGAACAATAAACATAACATCAATTGAAATGATATTGAAGCTATTGTGCGAAATCAGCTTTTTAGAAGTAGTCGCTTCTAGCTTAGATATATACAAGAACAATATATGCTGTGAGGTATGCACTACGGATTCAAACGTGACGCGAAAGCAAATTGTACTCTTTGTTTTTTCAACCGCGACCATACAAGTTTTCACTTCAAAACTATATTTTATTAATCACTAAACACAACAACAAAAATGATAATAATAATATGTTGATATTTAGCAATGTTCACTAGAGTGCGCGTATGGATGTGTTAGAGCGCTCCGTGACGGCAAACTGAATTTTTTCGCGTGCAAAACATACACCTTTACCCCGCAATAAGAAGTAGTCACTTCAAAAATTACGATACCTGTTGGCAGTTTGGTAAATACCTAAAATAGCGTGACCAATGTTTGACAATTTTTTCCTTGACGTACTCGATCCTCGATAAAGTAGTAAAGTTGGTGATATCTGAAACTAACACTGTTACGTTTATCGTGCAGGGTAACTTGTAACGATATGTGCTTATCGTGCAGAGTAACTTGTAACGATCTGTGCTTATCGTGCAGGGTAACTTGTAACGATCTGTGCTTATCGTGCAGGGAAACTTGTAACGATCTGTGCTTATCGTGCAGGGTAACTTGTAACGATATGTGCTTATCGTGCAGAGTAACTTGTAACGATCTGTGCTTATCGTGCAGGGTAACTTGTAACGATCTGTGCTTATCGTGCAGGGAAACTTGTAACGATCTGTGCTTATCGTGCAGGGTAACTTGTAACGATCTGTGAGATGCGGGGTAACTTTGTCATCGGTTGTCCTGGAAAAAAAAATTCGACTAATTATTATTATACAGTACATAAACACAGGTCTACACAGTATTTGTACGAAAGTGACAATGAAGCACTAACTTTCTCTCTAATCTGTCCCCACTGCCCAGCCCATGAAGGTGCGCCTCGACTCTTATTGTATGCTAATCAAGTTATCGGATGGGATGACGCGCCTGCTGTCGCAGACAAATCGTTTAAAAGAACACTTCAACATGTAGTAACTAGTAACACTTGCATCTAGCCAGAATAAACTGACACTACAAGTTTCAATTAATTGTTTACCTTTTACTTTCGTGTTTCTCGTACAGTATGCCTAGTATAATACTCAATTCCTAACTGTATCTCTGGTAATCACTGGTTAAAATGTAATGTCGACTAGTGATGGTTGTAATTTTGGTATCTGTTATATTAGTAACGGTTATTCAGGACGAGGGATCAGCGTTAACGGTAAGGAAAAGCAACGGGAGTAACTGCGTTGTTGTATGTATTATAGAACTAACAACCTTAAGGTGCGCAGTTCAAAGACGCAGCAGACTGACTGATGCTGTAGCCACATTCACCACTAAGTTTCATCAAAAGTAACAAATAACAGTTACTAGTGTAGTCTGAGGGAGAAATAGAAGAAGTTCGGGCGATTCCCAGGTCGGCCACAGGTTGGCAAGGAATGGTGAAAGAATGACTTCTTCCGGATCTCTCCTATTACTTCCCGAGCAAGTTGTGGTGTCTTGTGCTGTTGGTCCGGGTGTTGGTAGGGGTATTAGTCTACCGTAGTACAGACCCGAGATACGTGTGCACTGAGAACCAATCGGAAGTGAGTTTTGATTGACAGCCATGAATAATGTTTCGCAGGCTAAGGCTCTTTTCAAGCCGGAAGAGAAGTACGGGGATATTTAGCGTGGTTGTTATGGTGTCAGTAAGCTGAACTAGGATGTATATCTCAGCTCCTATGTTGTTTAGGCGATGACATATAATACATAAGCACTTAACGATCATCTGTAAATTTTCTTCCACGAAACGAAGTAATAATTTTTCCAATTTTATACACAGTGCATTCTCAGTAACGTTTTGGTAACAAAAATAAGTCTAAAACGTCAACATTTTTCGTTTGTTTGCCTTGTTTGAAGGACATCCTATCCTAACAAAGTTAAAGTTTGCCTAAGACAAACACTATCGTTCAGTGTGGACAAAACCGCCAAGTGTCCTCGTTCTAAAAACTGCAAGAACAAATTATGTAGCCTTCTTAGAACTGAATACACCTTCACACGCACAAATACGACACAACTGACGCTGTGGTTATTCGGGTTGCACACAGTTACCGCGCTGAAGTTGTAGAAGCGTATTTATGAAAAGTAACAATATCATAATAATTGTTTACCTTACGTTTTTTTGAAAACAACATTTCGCCGTCATAATCACCATAATTTAGAATTTTAAAATTTCAAATTACTTTGAAAATATGAAAGTGACTCTGGAATCATTTCACTTTCGTGTTTTAAATGCAATTACTACAGGAGAAACAGAAAGAATTTAGAAATTACTAAATAATTACAGAGAGAAGAAACGTAGAGATTACAGAAGATTATAGGATTACAGGAGATTATATAGATTATAGGAGAAACAGAAATAATTTAGAAATTACTAAAGAATTACAGAGAGAAGGAACGTAGAGATTACAGAAGATTATAGAATTACAGGAGTTTATATATATTATAGGAGAAACAGAAATAATTTAGAAATTACTAAAGAATAACAGAGAGATGAAACGTAGAGAAATAACTATGGAAATCGCCCGGATTACACCTATTTCTTCCCGGATACTACAACATAATAGGTGATCTGCCATAGGCTGGATATTGTGGTGTTGGTGATTTAAACAGTTTAGTGTTTGTTCTGTGAAATTTTTTCTGACTTGTAGATCTAAGCTCGAGTAACACTTCAGTTAGGCAAGAAAAGCACAGAACACCCCGGAGTTAAACGGTCTCAGAAGGAATTCTTCTCACCAAACTGTGTTCTCTGATGGATTGTAGTACTTGTGTACAGCTTAGTAAAGACTAACAGTAATTTTACACTAACAGGTCTAACTATGATTGCTGTAAGATATAATTATTTTAAACAGTGATTAGTATCTAACGAAGCCTGTAACTAACTAAATCACACTTGACAAGTCGCTCTTTGATCAGGTCATCATGCCTTTTACACAACTTGGCCTTAGGTAGACTTAACATACATAATTTCTGGACTCCAGTCCCGGACATTCTTTTTTGAATAGTTTGTTTTTTTAGTAAATAAACATACAAAATATTTTTTGTTCATTTACTAATCAGTTTTTCCTCTTGAATAGATTGGTTTAGAAGTAACGTAATTATTTTATAATTATTACTTTCAGATTAAATAAATAACTAATAGTAAGCACAAAAACATCCAAATATGTTTACTTAGAACTGGGGCCTACGATTACATCTGTACCAATGGGTTCTTGCTTTTGCCTTGGAGTTGGACGGATGTGATACTTCTCTCAGATGAAGTAATTTTCCAAGAAACACCTTATCTGTTTTATTTTTTCGTAAACGTCCACACAAGACATCTTTAAATTAACCGTTATGTTGAGTGGCTCCCTTACAACCGAACGTATATTTATTCCTCTCCGTCATCTCATAGAAAACACCATTTCCACCGATGCTGATGCACCAGGCAAGCACATCCCGAACTCCACACTTTTGAAAATGTTTCTGAACTCAATGTTGTACTTTAACATTGAACCAAGGACTTCCTTCCATTTCTTTTGAGTGCAGAGCTTTTTTTCTTCAGGCAGGCCTTCTCACTTTGGCTTCAGTTTTACCAACCGCTAAATCAAAACAGAGCAACATTTCCCACAGATATCCTGTAATCAGGGAGATTAATAATCCCGAACTATTTGGACTCATCCTGGACATATGGTAAGCCTTTAATGTGTTTATGTCTATTTTGAAGTGAACAATTCCTTAGGCAGGCCTAACACTTTTTTCTATGAGGGGAAAATAAAAACTCGAAGAATAACATACGAAAAAATGTCATGCTTGTCTTGTACAACTTTATCAGTATTCTTGAAGTGCATTGAAATCTACCAGTGAACTGATTCGTATGCAGATTTTAGTGGAGATTATAATGGTGAAATTAGAATTTCGAAAAAGGAATTCAAAACTCACTCTGGAAATTCGCTACCATCAGGTCATCGAGACAACTTAAGCTTACAAATGAAGCATTTCGAAAGCAGTCCCCTTTAAAAACATAACTGCTACTTTCTGATAACGCACAATGTATTAAAATTAATTGCACAACGCACAAAATGAACACCGGGCGTCATGAATAAAACAACAGATGGAACAATGGTCATTAAATCTAACCTTCCTGGAGGAAGTATGGGTATGTTATGAAATGACCTTTGGATGCAGGTGCGAGGTTGTGCAGGGTGTTTGAGGGTCAGAAAGTCTGGCAGTCGCATTTCTATTCGCCTTGAGACAGCTGAAGAAAATTGTGTGGGCCCTGAACTCGAGTGGCCAAGATATGAAAATGACCTGCGAAGGGGATATATTCAGAACAACAAATGGCTTTACAAATAAAACGTTCTGTGAAGATCTAGTTTAGTGTGACCACAACTTCCCCGTGATTAACTTTTTTCCAGTGCTCTCGTTTACTTGCACAGTGTCCACCAATGGTAGCGTTTATTTTCAATGCACTTGTAACAGCTGGTGTTATTACATGGTAAATCCAAGCCCGGGTTTTTGAAATCAGCGAAGATGTGTGTGGGGGGGGCGCGCGCGCGTGAACCAGCAGAATTCGTTTAACAATTTCAAAATATTTTTTGTTCATTTACTAATCAGTTTTTCCTCGTGAATAGATTGGTTTAGAAGTAACGTAATAATTTTATAATTATTTCAGATCTTTAAACATTCGTAACTTTTTTGTATTACATTTTTCTGAAAATCTTATTTCACCATCTCAATCAGCGTTAGGTCTGTAGCATTTTTATCTATCAAACGCAATTGAAATTAGGAAATTTAATTTGACGGCAGTCGGGGTCCATTTTCACATTTTCAATGCAATTTGAAAGTTTAAAATTTTATTGAATTGCAGATTTTAATGCTGTTTATGACGGTGCTGACGTGATGGAAGCGAATTCCCTAAAGTAATTATTTTGCTAATGATTTAAATCTTTAGTGAAATTGCACTTAAAATGTAAAAATGAATCATGTTGCCATAAAATTAAATTTCTTAATTTCAACGGTTTTGAAAGTTCAAATGCTTATTTGTACTGTTTTTAACGTTGATTACGATGATGGTTGAATTTTAAATGATTTTAAATGGCTGCCATTTTGAAACAGTTGAACGAATTTTGCTAGTTGACGAACTTGTCCAAACTAAAATCGATTTTTGTGCCGTTTGAATCAAAATCGGACTAAAATTGCGAACGTGAGCGTTTAACGTTACCTCAAAAAATGAGATCAACATCGGTGCTCAGTATAAAGCCCCGGGTCTGAGACTTACCATGATGGCCACTCCAGTAGCTCAATTTCCAATGAAATTTGCTAAAATTTGTCACTTAGTTTAGACCTCAGCGAAGCGCGTAGACTCACAACTGAGAGGTAATCGTGTAGGAACTACTTTTTTCGAAAACAGATATCTATCAAAATCTAGAGATATATTTTTTCACCGCACTTACGATAAGGAAATAAAACTACAAAAGATGTCACTGTTTTCAACCGATTCCTTGCTCCATCATGGCGGGAAAGTAACGGCAGTGATTTGCCTCCAACAGGTGCGTTCCACTTGCTCGACCCAGCCACAGGTGGTTTGTTTCTCCCCTTCGAAGAGGGTTCTACCCCACGACACGACCCTCCGTCTTTTGTCAACACTTATGCAACGGCTCCTGCACCGTGCCAACAGACTACCTGCTCTGCACTTGTTTCCCACTTCGCCCGCCTTGATTTCCACCCAGCTGTGCTGGATTGATATCAGTCCTCCCTCTATGGCCCGAACAACCTCTTTTTAAGATTGAATTACAAATCATTTTTTCCCACACTCCTAAGTTATTGAGGTATGAGCGCTAAGAGATAACATATTGTTAGAGTTTTTTGCTGAATCCCATTGGAAAATGATCTGTTGGAGCGACCATCATGGTAAGACACAGCGACCATTGAATTTAAAGAATAACTCTTATGAGAGATATGTGAACGCTCGCTGCTGCTGATATATTGCGGCAAAGTGTTTAACTACAGTTAAATAGATAATAATCTATCTTCACAAACGTCTTTCTCTGTATTTGCAGCGTTCGTAGCGGCAGATAGTGCAATAACATGAACTTTAGTAGCTAATATCGAGCACGTTTTTTGTAATGGTGATTGTACATTGTTCGTTAATATTCAATGCCGGAACCTTGAAATGAACATCGATCCTGACCTCTGTCACTTTTTGAGGGGTCGTTAGAATTTATGTATATTTAACTAGGCATAAAAATAGATTTTGGTAACAGTTTGAACAAGTTCTTTAACCAGCAGAATTAGTTTAACAGTTTTAATATGAATGCTCTAAAACATTTTGAAAATCTGATTTCACCATTGTAATCAGCGTTAAAAACGGCATAAACTATCATTTTGAATTTTCAAACTCTGTTGAAAAATTTAATTTCTCGGCGTTCAGTGTTCATTTTCATAATTTTCGGTATTTGTGCTGTTTCACTTGTTTTACAAAATTAATGACTTTTATAACGTACTTTATTATTTACTTAAGAGATATTCATCCGCAGAATATTAAATTTCTTACGATAAATTATGATTTCATGCAATTTTTAACGGAACCATATTGTGACGGTATCACCGTTTACATTGCGTCGAACATGTTAGATTTACTACGCTAAGGTCACCCACCGAGGTATTCATGCTCGTATCATAATTTCATTGTCACTGCATACATAGTTCTTATGTAGTGATCCTCCGTAACAGTCATTACAAGGTTAGTAACTTTCACGCAATACTACTTTCATACAAAACCGTGTTAGTTAGGTACTTAATGCATTTTTTAAAATAGTTTCTATTGTTTTTAGTATTAATTAAACATATGTAATTAATCGTTTTCGCTATGAAAAATATTTTAGCTACTTTCATGCAGCAGTAATTTTTAGGTTATGCGGGTCATTTTTATTTTCGGTTTTTTGCGAAATTTCTGTAGTTTCCACACTTTTATATTTTGCATTATTACTATTGGGCATGTAAAAAAGCGTTTTGAAACAAAAATAACGAAAACAGCCAAAACAAGTGAAAGTGTAATTTACCCGTATTTTCAATGCATTTTGAAACTTTAAAGTGCTAATTTTAATGATGATTACAATCGTGAAATCGCAATTTCAAAAAAAAGTTACGATAAGAAAATTACCATTGGAAATTCGCTTCCTATTCATCAGCGAGACAGCTGCGTGCAGCGATTATTTAAGTTTAAGTGAAAAGATGCAAATTTCTACATACAATTTCTATATTTTCAAGCAATGTGGGACGCGGTGATCGATGTGGTAAAGCACCGACTGCTGCGTCTCTGAACTGCGCACCTAAGGTTTTTAGTTCTCCCGTTGCTTTTCCCTTTCCGTTAACGCGGATTCCACGTCCTTATTAGTCTAACTGGCTTAAAATCAAGCAATGTACATTACATATCGCATCAGATAATGCATTGCAGACTGTATAGCATGTAGCACTGCGCCTTATTGACCGCGCGAAGCGAGTGCTCTGTTTCAACCCGACCAGTTTTGGTCAAACGCATTGGTGCGAAGGTACCTTGTATAAAGTCCGAAAGATGTATAAGACACTTTGGATTAAAGATGGCTGCCTCTGATTTACAATAAAGATTGTACGAAGTTTTAGCCAAACGCAATGACCGATTGCTTTGAAATTTAGTACGAAGATATCTTGTATAAAGCCCGAAAGACCTATATGTAAGATTTTTTCTACTCACTTCCGTTTCACAATGGCGAGCTCTGAATCAACGTTGAGAGTGTAGTTGCTGGCTATTTCAGGTAATACCAGTTGAACAGCAAAACCTATTATAATTTGAACCGTTTCACGGAGAAAGAGCAATACATTTTCAATAAAGAAGGTCCAGTAATATTCTCTGTAAACATTACGGTTACCGGTTAAATTGGCAGAAACGTACGAGCGCTGTCGTGGAGCGCTCTGTGTATTAATTAAGAATACACTGTGAGGTCTGTGATCTTTGTGCTGCTAGTAGTAACAACAATTATTGTTATCATACTTTACTTAAACTAGTGATAAAATGTTCATACTTCCCGACAAGGCCAGATCGTGTGCGCGGCGGTCAACCCAAGGCGCACGTATTGACAATTAATGCGCGCGTGTTTCAGGTTAAGCTGTTCTTATCCGAAGGTCACCAAATCCTTGAACAAAATCCACAGGTTTGTAATAAAACTACATGGTTGCAGTTTCGTTACATACATAACATGGCTGGAGTTTAGGTTCCCTGTACATACTTATTACCAAAATTTCAAAACCAGTAGTACTTCTTCACCAGTCTAACAAATTTAGGGAAAACTCGTAAACTTTGTTAGAAACTTTATGCACTTGCTCCGTGAAGCGGTCAAAATTGCTACAAGTTTTGCCGTTCAGCCAGTATTACAGGAAATAGCCACAGCAACTACAATCGTCATCGTTAAATCAAAGGCCGCCATCTTGAAACAGATGTGAGTGGAAAAAATCTTACACACAGGAGTTCGGACTTTATAAAAACGTACTTTCATATCAAAGTTAAAAAAAAAAACAATTAGTCAATACGTTTGGAGAAAAGTGCTTTAACAAACATACAAACAAAATGCCGAACGGTCGAGTTGAAATAGAGACCTCGCTACCCTCGATCAAAAATACTTGGACTTTTGGGTAGCCGATCCTAGAGCCTAGAACTATTAGCGGATATTAATTGTAAAATGAATTAACATGGTGAGAATCAGACCCGGGACCCTTGATCCTGAACTCTAGATTAATTTTGAGAGTTGTGCTGATAACACACACGCACACTCACGTGCGCGGACACACACACACAACTTTCATGCCTCTATATTTTAATTCCTTTTACCGTTCCAGTTTAAATAATTCTTGAACTGCTTTCGATTTAAAGTAAAAACAACAGATATTTTTTACAACAGATATTTATAACATAGTTCTTTTTTGTTTCTATAAACACCATTGTGTTGCACTTTTCATACAACATTTTTGTTAACTTTACTACAAAAAGTACTTTTGTACGAGTTTCAAAAGATTCGGTTGAGGAATATATATATATATATATATATATATTATGATTGTGTGCGCGCGCGAGCGTGTGTAGCACACAATCAAAAGTTGGTCCCATTTGATTTAAACTTATTGAGAAATTCGTTTAACAGTTTCAAAATGGTGATAATTTGAAATCTTAATAAAATCATAACTTGTCAACTTACATTATTTTAAAAAAGATCTGATCTATCAGTCGAAATCACCGTTAAAATCTGCATAAATTAGAATTTTAAATTTTGAAATTCCGCAGAAAATACGAAAAATAATCTGAGGTAAGTGTTCTTTTCCGTATTTTAAATAACGTATTTGGAAAGTTCAGTACGTTTATTTACGTAGAATTGGCAGAAAAATATATTTTATTTAATAGCATATACAAGTTTGTCTTTTAACGAAAGCTGTTCACTTGTTTCGAAAAAAAATCGCGGCCATTTCAAATCACTGGTTTTTGAAAATCTTTATCAAGGCGGTCGGGGTACATTTTCATATTTTTCAGTGTTATTTGAAAATTTAAAACTGTAATGTACGCAGAGTTTAATGTTGATCACGATTGCGAAATCATATTTAAAAAGAAAGTATCGCTGGAAATTAACATAATCAAACATAATAATCAAACATAATCAAAACATAATAATGTTTTAGGAATTAAATTTGATGACGTCACTAAGCACACACTAAGCACTCTGGATACATAATATAATCTTGCTTATTTTAAATAATTTAAAACGCAGAAAGATGCAACAATGCTGTTAACTGAAAATGATACTTTGTGCCTTTCATCACGCTGAATCATCTGGGAATGGTTTACTCAAGTTTAAGTTGAAAGTGCTTGTTCATTGGAATAACACACATCAGCAGAAAATCATACTTCAACGGACGTATCGAGTTGTATGGCAAGATTTATTTTAAACATTTAAATGACCAATCTCGTGTGTCAAAGACGTAAATTTTCTGTGATTTTTTTATAAGTTTTATTAACTGAGAGAAGATAGGTATGTATTTCAACTTGACCTTTCGGCATTTGGTGTGTTTGTAACGCAGTTTTGGCCGAAATCATTGACCGATTATTTTGAAATTTAGTACAAATGTATCTTGTATAAAGCCTGAACGACGTGTGCATAAGATTTTTCCCTATTCACTTAGTTTTTAAGATGGCGGCGTCTGTTTTAACGATGGCGAGTGTATGTAGTTTTAACAAAATGCATTAACCGAGTGTTTTGAAATTTGGTACAAAAATACCTTGTATAAAGTCCGAGCGACTTATGTGTACAAATTTTCCCCATTCACTTCTGTTTAAAGATGGTGGCCTCTAGTTTTTACAAGCAAGCAACAATGACGCTTGTAGTTGCTGGCAGTTTCCTGTAATACTGGTTGAACGGCAAGACATATCATAATTTTGACTAGTACATGAGAAAGAACATAAAATTTACAACAAAGGGATAGCAGTAACTTTTTTCCTAAATATTACGGTTACCGGTTAAGTTGGCGAGAAAGATTTCGAACTTGTCAGAGCGCTCTCGTGGGACGGTGGTCAAGTCTCTAAGAATTTACTGCGAGGTCTACTTTTCTTTGAACTACTAGTAAACACGTCATACATAAACATTTTTATTAAAAAGTAAAAAACATTTTTATGGTTCGAAGGCTAACTTCGAAACCAAATTCACTGCCGTCAACGAAAACTCACTTCCAATTGGTTCGCAGTGCACGCGTATCTCGGGTCTGTACTAGGCTAGACTAATACATTTCTGCCCAGGCATTACTGCCGACGCATCATATCGCATCTGACGTGCACAAAACCTTCATTCTGAAGCATTCTTTCCTTTCTCTAGTTTCAGAAATGGAATTCTGAGAAACTATGGTACCTGCCATAATTTCAAGAATAAATACAGGTGGAAAATCGTTGTTCGGCAGAACATCGAGGAGGACCATCCACTGCAGAACAAGTACACACAGCCTAGCAACACCCGGAACAACTACACAAGACACCACAACTTGCTCGTGGGGAAATAGGAGGAATCAGGCCAACTATAAACAAATGGACTTCTTAGTTAACAGAGAAAAGTTTACTGGTGGTTAACAGAGAAAAGAAGACGTGGTATTACCAACTTCTTTTTAATCGCTGCCATCTCCTTCTTAAAATCCGCTTCTTTTTCTCTCCTCCTTTTGATTGTTTTTCTTGTTAACTTCCTTTTCTTTCCTAAATTCTTCTCTATCCCCATCTTTTCCTTCCCCACATTCTTCTTTTTATATTTTCTCTTCTTCACATCCTCCTATTCAGCTTCTACTGATTTCTCTCCTCTCCTTCTTGTTCCTGCATCTCTTTCTTAATTTTCTTCTCCATCTCTACATCCTCCTTGCTTCCCCCACTTCTCTTCTTATATCTCACCTGGTTTTTCTTGTTTATTTTACTTTTTACATCCATAATCCTCTTCTCCTCCTCTTCTTTCTCTCTTTTTTCACTTTAATTTCTCTTTCTAATTCTTCACCTTTCGTTTCATCTTCTTCTTAATATTCTCCTTCTTCTTTTTTTTCTTCTCCTAAATGTTACCCTACACTTAAAAAAAATATTCTAAAATTTGTACTCCACGTGAAAAATACAAACAATATTCATACATTTGCTTTCATTTATTCGAAGCCTACATTTATACAGTTATTTTTAATACCATAATGCGTTATAAATTCTACAACAATTAAATAAATTGAACCTGAGGCATGCACATTCGTAAACATTGCTGATTGACAGTACAGCTCCCGGATACAGAACTAAAATATTCGTTTAGTTTTAAAACTAACTAGGTTTTATTGAAAATTTTAATATTAGATTAGTATATTGGTCATTATTGTATATTTTTTTACATTAAAGAAGTACCACAAAGCTTCTCTCACCGGGGAAACAAAAATGTAATTGCAGCACGTATTTTGTCTCAGTGACAGACATACAAACAAGTAATATTACAGCAATGATTTTCTACCATACATTTTACTATACGATGGCAAAACATTTATGAAATAAAAATGTTACCGAATTTTTTTAATGATTTGAAATAACCGCCATTTTGCTAAGTACTATTACCAAACTATTACTATTGCCAAACTATTACCAAAATTGATTTTAGTGTCGAGTTTGAAGGAAGACAGGACCAAAATTACGAATATATAAATGCGTGTATCCTACTTAAATGTCAACAAATATATTAGAAATACTTGTGAATGACTTTAGACGCCATTGAATTGGAAAGCGCACGTCAGAATGAAAAAACGTCAACTTAGATTTGAAATATAGACGAATGTTTTGGCTATTAGGGCGTCAGCCTAAACTAGATTTGTCAAACTGCTCTTATACAAGGAGGTTTTGACACCAATCTGGATGTACGGGTTGAAACTTTGGGGTTGCACCAAGAAAACTAACCTTAATATAATACAATCTTTTCAAAATAAGGTACTGCGCGGGATTGTTGGTGCATAGAATGATAATATCCATAAAAACCGTAAGATGGACACAGTAAGGGAAGTACTAAGATCCATAGCTGTGAAGCATGAACGTAGGCTTCACAATCATGTTAACACCGCAGTGCGGGAGATGATTGCGGGCAGGAATGTGGAGCGGAGACTGAAGAGGACAAGACCAGAAGACTTGGTGCAGTGATTATATGTTACCATATGAGAGAGTGTTCGGAGCCATTCACAGGAATGATTTCTAACTAATACTGTGACAGTGACATATTTGCAATTATAACTACTGGATAAGTTGTACTTAGTTGTAGTATTGAATAAAAAAAAAATATTAGAAGGAAATGTAAAACTTTTTTTTTAGAAAAACTAACCAAAATAAACTGGAATATATTAAACAGCTGCGACCTTTGACCTAACCTGTTTTCTTGGAAGTAGATGGGCATCAAAATGACCTTGAATCGTAACGAAGTCTAACTGTTAACAATTGGCGGTTGCCCTTGACAACCTGACAATAGTCTAAATTTAAATGTTATTGTATAATGCCTGCAAACTTTGTATTAGGCAATCAGTCGTACAGTCAAGAATTGCGAAATTGCATAGTTTAGACTTCGTAGGCGTAAATTTCAGTTGCTCTGACATAAAAATTGACAAAGTAGGCCTACCCTTTGTACTTTGTTTAGAGTACAAAGAGTATAGAATATGACAGTCAAAAATTTTGGAAATCGTCTAAATTTCTCAAGATCGTTTTATCATATTTAGCTCAAATTTTGATTATGTAAGGAAACATCATAAATCTTGCCGGTCAGTGTAAAGAATTTTACTTAAAGCAACTCACGGGTCAATAACAAAACAAAACAGACGGTGTCGAGAATTATTTTGATTTCCATTGCCTACCGAATCGGAAATTTCTTCTGCTACACAGACTCGAGTAGTGAACATTCACTCACAAAATTTGACCGAAAGATTTTATTGGTTAACCGATTTGATTTTAGGGCGACTTTCTGACTTTTTTTTCTTTTGCTCCAAAATTCGAGTTTTCGGGAATCGTTAGAGCCGATTTTGAGAAATTCAGATTTTCAACAGTTTTTAATCAAAAATAGGATGCAAAGAACTATTTTTTCTGTTTTTTGAAGTATTGAAAAATAGTTTCCATATATATGGACCAAACCTGAACAATATAAAATTTTGCGCGCGTGTGTGTGTGTGTGTGTGTGTGTGTGTGTGTGTGTGTGTGTGTGAGAGAGAGAGAGAGAGAGAGAGAGAGAGTGAGACAAACAGACAGACAGAGACAGAGAAAGAGGGGGTGGAGTGCACTAATACAAATCGCAGGGAACAAAAATAATTAACCGATTTTGGTTATATTTGACGTACATTTCTGATTAGCCCATATTGTAGGACGAATCAAATTTTACTTAAAGATTATTTTTCGACTTTTAGTAAAACAAAATTAATAATCGTTGTTATCAGTTAAAAAACTGTAAAATCCAAAAATTAATTTCACAAAATTAATCACATTTCAAATTATTGTAATAAATTTGTAACAAAAAAATTGCAGTTCAGAAGTAAATAACGAGATTAAGAACGCGTTACAGTTTTTAAAATTACTCTCACTGGGGTTCAGTATAGGCTGTTTTAGAATTACAGCCACCATTATAAAAAGTGTGCTCGATATTAATTGTAAGAATTTAGACGTCCCTCAAGGTACCCGAGTCTAACACACACGTACACTTGCACTATACTCACGACTTTAACACTTTACTTTCACACTTACATTTAGGGAGGCGATAATAGCCTCAGTGTGCTTTTCGCCTTAAAATAAATAAATAAGAAAAAGATATTAGCAGCTAAAGTCCAAGTAAATGGACAACTGCCGCTACGAACGCTACAAGTTGCAAGGACAAGGAGGGAGACGTTTGAGAAAATATATAGCACTATTGTAGTTGAACACTACCACAAGGTATCTCTAGCAGGGAGTGCTCACAACTCTTATAAGGGTTATTATTTTAGGACACTTATAATCAATGGATACAAATCAAGGAAATTTCTCTACAGTCCATTCTATATTATATAAAACGTCAGATATCCTATCTGTAGAAAGCTTGACCTTGCAGAAACCATGCATGTTTGCCCACTCTTTCCTTTGCATTCACTCACACATAACCTCGCTAGGCGGCTAGCCTCGAACAGGGAGCTGTTAGAATTGACAATAATACGCTACTGATATTCTCCTATTGACTTAAACTCAACGTCATTGTGTTAATAGTGCATTATAACATATCGGTGACTGCTGGACATTTAAATCTAGTGCGAACCATATCTTATACTCTTTGAACCAATATTCCTTCGGTAGCAGTGAATATAAACGTATTAGAAATACAGTCTTCGTTATAAAAAGCGTTATCGATAAAAGTCCAAGTAATTGCACTATTCGCTGCAAGTTGTAATTGCACGCTGCAAGTTGCAAAGACAAGGTTTGAGAAAATAGACAGTACTATTATATATTTAACTGCAGTTGAACACTTTGCCGAAAGATGCCACCAGCAGCGAGCGCTCATATATCTCTCATAAGAGCTATAATTCTAATAAGTTTATATTCATATACGTGAATAATTATAGGTAATCTAAGACGAAACCTACTCTCTTATCTGTGTTCAAGTCTACTGTCAAATAATACTGACTGAACTGTAGTATCTGATGGTCGACCTCGTTATTGTCATTTCTATGTTTTGAATAGCGTAAACCTGCTCCATCATGCATGAACAAAGGGCTTAGATCTAGGCTCGGCCCAGATACATTGTAAATAAGGGCGTTATCTTGAGGAGAAATCGGGAATAAATATATAGAAATTATGTAAAAGGGGAACTTTTTTTAGTCGACCATTGCTGTGAAACTGTTTACTAAGTTATATCTTATTATATTAAACAAGCTATCTTTACGGCATGTATTTTTTTTTAACAAGTCTAGCGTTATTTTCTGCTTCAAGAAATCGATCTTGGCTAGTTTCATCTAGAAAATTTCTTTTAAATTGAAAAACGCTTTTAAAACGACCAATACAGTACCTTTTAAAACAGGGACTCTGTGGCCGATGTGGTAAAGCACCGGTCAGTCTGTTGTGTCTGAACTGCGCACCTTAGGGTTATTAGTTTTAGACGCAGTTTCCCCCGTTGCTTTTCCCTTACCGTTAACTCTGATCCCTCGTCCTCATTAGTCTAACTGGCGTAATGTATGGAAAAACGTTATGCAAGAATACAAGCTACCATAAACTCTAATGATACGGTAAATCTACTGCCACTGAATACTTGAATCGTAGGCCTATATCTAATAATATTAAACTAGTAATCTTTGTATGTATGTCCTTTGTTCTAGGCCCTAACGATTTGAGCAATCCAGAATTACGTGCTAAATTTCATCAAAATCTTTTCATTGGTATAGTCTCCAGCAATGTGCAGACAGACAAACAGTAAAAATAACTTTTTCGGACTCAGGGCACTTAAGTAAATATTCCATCAGTCTCAAGATCGTTTTTTACCGAATTTTTATTGGAAAAATGTGCTTTTGTAGCGTGCATCATGGTGACACTCGGATCCCAGGCCCTTGAATGAGCCCTTGATGCGCGCTCGCGTGTGTGTGTTTGTGACCAACAAAATTCGTTAAACAGTTTCAAAATGGCGACTGTTTCAAATCTTTAAAAATTCATAACCTCTTGTCATACGTTTTCTTGGAAAATCCAATTTCACCATCGTAATCAGCATCAAAAACTGCTTAAGTTAGCGTTTTGAATTTTCAAAATCCGTTTAAATTAAAAAAATTTTGATGGTGGTGAGGGTTCGTTTCCGTATTTTTAATGCAATTTAAAACTTTAAAGTGTCGATATATGCAAATTTTAACGCACATTGAAATGTTGTTTTTTCAAAGATGTTAAGGTAAAGAAAAATACTTTTGGAAATTCGCGTCTTTTACGTCAGCGAGAAAGCTACGTGCAGCGATTATTTAAGACAGTCTTTAAACTTCGTTCAATGAAAATAATAACAATTACGTAGTTAATGAAACGTAGAAATAGAATTACTTAGGGTCAAATTACAGTATAAAAGATATTTGTTAAATATTTATTACATATCTGATGAAACTTTGACCACATATCAGTTCAAATATTTGTGAAAGTTGTATCAAAGAAAACATATTACATCCGTCAAATTTCTTTGATCAACTGTGTCATTAACTGGATATATTTTGAGGTTATATTTACTCAAATGTAGGATCGAATAATGTTGACTTGTTATACTCCTGCATTAAGCGTTTATCTTGTTGGGCATTACTAAATAAAAAGAGAGGAAAACGAAAAAACGATTTTGGGTTCTATGGATTCAGAAAATAAAGATACTAGGTGTAAATGCTACTATTATTAAAGAAAAGCATTTGGAAGATCGTGATTCAAATAAACGATTTTTAAAAACGTATTTAAATTTCTGGTTTTGTAAGATTAGTGTATATATATTCCACATACACTTCTTTTTCATATTGTAGAATTAATGTTTTTACTGCTTCAAAAGTCCGCCACAATTTCGCCGTCGTTTTAAATTGTAGGCCAACGCAACGAAAAGAACGAAAGGAAAAATGTGACACAAACAGGAAATTAATTTTTTTTGAGGTTATAACTAGGTATTTTGAAAATCTTTGTCAAAGATTACAACAAAGTTTGATAAAAGGGTTAGTTCATCAAAGAACCGTCAAATTTACTTCATCAAAGATATTCGATCAAAGAAAATTGATGTTTTTATGATAGTGTAACATTCTTAGTCAAAGAATGAAAACTCGTAAAGATAAATAGCCTACATTTATAATCAACTCATAAAACTTGCTTGACCCGATCACCGCTTCAGTCTAAAACAACTGAAATTTAAAGTTACTGTAATGTTTCTTCTTCTGGACCTCACGCGGATCACACCGGGTTCGTTATGAAATAAGCTACTACAACATAAGCGTCTTGCTCTTACCTAACTGTCGAAGAACTGGTTGAACGGGAGAGCCCGCCCTTCTATAGGCCTATAGAACCAGTTGAAACGCGTAAAAACTGGGCACTGGATCAGTTACTAAACACTCTGGAATACGAAATTGTTCTGATCGACCAGAATCCACGTCTATAAACTGTACGAAGGACTTGTTACGCTGGCAAATCTACCGTTAAAGGGCTTTATTTATGAAAAAAATATGCAATAACTTTCTAGCATTAAATTGTTTCCCCAAAACTCCAGGTCGAAGATATCCAAAAAATTGATTGCAATTCTCCAATTCGCTTTATATTTGTCCAAATGTAGACTGAAACAGTGATTCATAACTCATTTATGAATTATACCAATTTGAATGAATTATTTACCAAATTTGAATCGAAAAACGAAACAATCGCGACGCTTGTTGGAGTTTGTTTTTGGTTTTTTCCTTATATTTATTGTTTATTTTATTTACAAATTTTTGAAATGACTTGAGTTATAAAGTTTAAAGTATGACTAAAATTTTAGCAACATCTAAAGAACAAATTATAAAAAAATACGGATTTTTCTTCTTATTTTTCTTGTTATGTTTATATAAAAAGTAGTAAACGAATTATGGAAATATTTTTAAAAAATACACAAAAGTTCAACCAATAAGTTTTCCAGAAAAATTACTTGTTTTTTCAGTTCACGATTCATTTTATATCTGTATTTCAAGATTAAAATTGAAATTTTATTTATTTTAGCTTTAATAGTGCACACAGAAGGGATTTCCTAAAAATTCTACTCCAGTGGGTGTAAATAAGGTATTTTTTAAAATTTTGTAATCATGAGTGTTAAAATTTGGCGCGAACGTTTCTCTTGGTTCCTAGGTGACTGCGAAAAAATCGTTACGAAAACTTTCGGAACATAGGGGTTGAAATAAGTGTTAAAGTTAGTGTATAAACGCAAAACCCCATTAACCTTGTCACTGAAATTTACTCTTCAGCATTATAGCTGTTTACTAGGAGATCGTTTCCAAAAACTGTATCCCTAATTTGTAAGGTTGATATTTGTAAGGTCCAAAATATAATTTATCGAACCTTGAGGACTTTGAAGTTGAATGTAGCGTGAATCTTTCTCCTTGATTTTTAGGTGGTTGCAAATAGCGAATTTCAAAAAGTCATCCAAAGTTGAAATAGTGGTTAAAGTGTACAAAAGAAAAGGAAATGTACAAGAAGATTATTTAATTAACACATTTTTTTTGGTCGCACAACAAAGAGTTTCCGAAATTTCACCATGACTGGTTAAATTGCGGTAAATCAGACATTATATTCCAAAAGTTGTTGCGACGGGGGGAATGCTAGTATATTTGTAATAAAGGCATAGTGCGTGAAACACATACAAACAATGCCACAACTACAGAACTGTTTACATACATATATACATACAAGATCCCACCGGCGAAAGAAATAATGCCATTACGCAACTTGGCTATGAATGGACATTGAATCTAGTCTATTTAAACATCAGACTAATTAGCGTTATGCAAGACGTGTCGGTCACTTTGTCCGGGAGTCTGGGTCTATGAACCCAACATCGCCAGCAACCCAGTGAAAGTGAATACTGAAGACACAGAAGCCGTGACCCTGTTCTGTTCCAACAGGAAATGCTAACTGCTTTTGGCACATGCGCAAATGATTCAATATGTTAATTTAAATATGGTAATTTCAATATAGCTTACCGTCGCTCTAAATAGTTAGTATGTAATGTTTACCTAAACAGCTGATTTCGCACAACAGCTGGGAATTTACAGAAAACAATACTTTGATACTATTATTTTAGTTTAGGTTATATTTATTTTTATGTATATATTTTTAATCGGCCAACTGACTTTGTTTTTGTGTTTATAGAACAAAATACAATAATCTTTCGTCAACCGCGAATTTCACTAAGGTTTTTTTTTGATTTCCAATATATTGTACTGTAAAATAAATTTGATAAGCTCCTACTGCAATTGCATACTTTAGTACAATTCTGGGAAAGAAGAAGGAGAAGAAGAAGAAGAAGGAAAAGGAGAAGGGGGAGGAGGAGGAGAAAAAGAAGACAAAGAAGAAGGAGAAGGAGGGGAGAAAGAAAAGAAGAAGAAGGAGAAGAAAACGAGGAAGAAGAAGAAGAAGGAGGAGGAGGAGGAGGGGAGAAAGAGAAGAAGGAGAAGAAGAAAACGAGGAAAAGGAAAAAAAGGAGCAGAAGGAGGAGGAGGACGAGGATGAGGAAGAGAAGAAGGAGAAGGACGAGAAGAAGAAGGAGAAGAAGAAAGGGAAAAAGAAGAAGAAATAGAAGGAGAAGGATAAAAAGAAGAATGAGGAATAAGGAGAATGAAGAATAAGGAGGAGAATAAGGAGGAGAAGAAGAAGAAGAAGAAGAAGAAGAAGAAGAAGAAGAAGAAGAAGAAGGAGAAGGAGAAGGAGAAGAAGGTTTTCGGTCTGGTGCGTCACAAAATTTTGCACCACTTGTATGGTCTCTACATCAGATCGATAATGATTCCATCGCAACTGTTCTTTTAATGGGCCGAAAAAATAAAAATCGCTGGGAGTCAGGTCTGAACTATATGGAGGGTGGTCTAGCAGCTGAAAACTGTGATTTTGAAGGCATGGGACTGTGTTTTTGATAACAATCACCTCGTCTTTTGGATTTGATTTTTTCTTCAATAAACACAGTAGCTGTCACTATTTATTGTTTGACCTTTAGCTTTGAAGTCAACCAAAATTAGACTTTCCATATCTCTGAATATCGTTATCATAACCTTTTCTGCAGAAAGCTGAGTTTTTGAAATTTTTACTTGGAGAGATGAAGGATGTTTCCATACCAAACTTTGTCGCTTACTCTCTGGTTCAAAATGATGGACCCATGTCTCATCAATGGTTATTATTCGCTTAAAAAATGAATCTCGTTCTTTTTCATAACATTCCAAATACTTCTGAGAAATTTTGAAACGATTGTCTTTGTGGATGCTGGTCATTTGACGTGGAACCCAGCGATCACAACCTTTTCGAAAGAATCGTGGATGATTGAATATGTGCTGAACATGGCTTACATTCAACTCATTTACTTCAATATTGTCTTTAGCCTTTAAAGTGGAAGGCCTATCAGGCCGCTGTTCAACACACAGAGAAATTCTGCCACTTTTAAAGCGATAAATCCATTCGTCGTTCTTGCTTCCATTCAGACAACTCTCTCCATATTGCTGCTGTATTCGACGAATAATCTCTGCTGGTTTCACACCTTCTGAATTGAGGAAACGTATCACTGATCGTATTTCTTCCTTGGTGTAATTAGACAAAGGAGGACTTACTTTATGTAGTCTTTTAAACACAATCACAATTAGCTAACAATGAAACAATTCCTTTTAATGAACAGCTGATAGACGTTACGAGTTATAACAGAACAATTAGTGCTAACATACATGTGATTCGGAGGGAAATTAAAATTTCCTTTACTTTCTGACTTGCCCTCGCATAATTTCAATGTATTGTTATGACAGTGGCGCAGCCTAACGTTGAAAGCGCAAACTTTTGCCGAACTAATTAAACTATGTTTCTATAGGTAAAGGAAAAGTTCTTATGGCTAATGTAAATAGTAATATAATGTACGTGATTTCTGATCGCGGTTAAAAAAAAAACATTATAACTAATTGCTTTATTAAATTTAGAAGTAGACCAGTCAGGTTAGTGTTTCTAAACCTTACTTTCAATAATAATAGTAATTTTTTAAGTAAAAGGAGAAAGTGTCACAATAACCATTGTTTCATTTACTTCTAATGCACAAACTCTCTTCTCTCAACTCTTCCTTTTGTATCCTACAACTGAGACACCGGCCACCCATCTCTGTCCCCTCTCCTCGGTTTCTCAACTAAGAAAACAATTACTACAATTCTCTCGGTGACCGGAAGCAGATAGTTTATGATGTCTGTCTGTTGTCACTTTCTACTTCCGCTCGCTCGGCTCCCAACACTTTCATAATTCTCTTGTATGACAACTAACGGGAAAATAAGGTTGTGAAACGATGAGGTTTTAGAAAAAAAATCGAAAGTCTAACGTAACAGAAACGACGTACTGGCCTTCAAGTGCAATAACCTACAGTTATACAAAAAATAGTCACAGCACGTAGCTTTGTCGCTGACGTGATGGAAGCTAATTTCTAGCATTTTCTTTACCTTACATTGTTTTGAAAATCTGATTTCAATATCGCAATCAATATTAAATTTTACATATATTAGCAATTTGAAAATGTAGTTTTATTTATACAGATTTCAACGGTGATTACGACGGCAGCAGTGACAACAGCAGCAGCAGCAACAACACAACAACAACAACAACAGCATCAGCAACAATAACAATAACAACAACAGCAACAACAAACGCAGCAGTAGTAACAGCAGCAGCAACAACAGCAGCAGCAGCAGCAGCAACAGCAACAGCAGCAACAACAGCAACAGCAGCAACAACAGCACCAGCACCAGTAGCAGCAGTAACAACAGCAACAGCAGCAACAACAGCAACAATAGCAGTAGCAGAAACAACAACAACGGCAGCAGCAGCAACAACAACAACAATAACAGAAACAACAGCAACAGCAGCAGCAGCAACAACAGCAGCAGCAGCAGCAGTAGTAGCAGCAACAACTGCAGTAGCAGTAGCAGCAGTAGCAGCAGCAGCAACAACAACAACAACAACAGCACCAGGAACAATAACAGAAACAATAGCAGCAGCAGCAACAACAATAACAGAAACAACAGCAGCAGCAGTAGCAGCAGCAACAACAACAGCAAGACCAGCATCCACAGCAACAGCAGAAGTAGCAGTAGTAGCAACAACAACAACAACAACAGCAGCAGCAGCAACAACAACAACAGCAACAACAGCAGCAGTAGCAACAGCAGAAGTAGCAGGGACAACAGCAGCAGTAACAATATTTTCTAAGCTTTTTAGAATAAATAAATATAGTTAAAATCATTTAAGTAAGTAAGGTAATAACGAAACCTTATAGTTAAATTTATCATAGATATTAGCTTTGAACCTCTAATACGACATAGAGCTCCCACTCAATGTTAAAATCAGGATGCCAGAATGAAAAGTAAAATGCACGTAATACCAAAACCCGACATCAGAGCGCTCTGAACTCGTTTTTGTACTGTTTGCCCACCTTGAGTCTATAAATTGCTGCAGGGACGTGAATTTTTACCTTACACTCGATTGAGATGTTTTAATTAATCTCATTAGTAATTCATACATTAACCAATAATGTAGTCTCAAAAGCTAATAAAAATGTACATGGTTCATTTCTTTTCTGTTAGATAGAATTCTCCATTTTCAAATTACTTCTCTACTTTTATATGTACTTAAAAATAATTTACTATACTTTAAAGAATTTTATAAATTACACCTTATAAAGATTTTACCTTAAGCATTTTGTTTAATCACAGGACCGATTTAATTAATTTTTCAGCGTTGTCATCTGTTTACTAACTACTTCAACCCTCCAAAAACCTCTCTCTTATCATTTTCCAAATTCTCTCCCCTCTCCAACTGACTAGTTACTCATTGTCCTGAAAACCCTACTTTTACATAATCTGTTAATAACTTTGACCTTCTCTGGCTTTTAGGCACCTCAGTACAATATACCGCTTTCCATAATGCATAGCTTGTCTTTACTTTCAACATACTGTCATTTAATGTAAACGTACGATCTACTAGAATGATAACCCTTACGTGTGAGCGTTCGCTACTATTGGCATCTTGCGCTAGAGTGTTAAACTACAGTAAAATAGATAATAGTATTGTTTATTTCATCAAGACGTCTTCCTCTCTAATCTTACAGCGTTCGTAGCGGCAGATAGTCTAATTACTTAGACTTTAACCTCTTGTATCGAGTATGCTTTTTATAATGGTGACTGTACTTCCAGTCCGTCTGGAAGATTCAATAATCTCGTCTGCAAGTGTCATCGTCTAAACAATATAGGAACTGAATTAAACTACCTAGTTCCGCTTATTAACATCAAAACAACCACGCTAAAAATCCCCGTACTTATCTTCCGGCTTTATAAGAGCCTTAGACTGCGAAACGTAATTCATTGCTGTTATCCAAAATTCACTTCTGATTATTTCGCAGCGCACTTGTATCTCGGGTTTATAGCCTACTAACGCTAGACTAATACACTTCTGCCCAGGTGCTTCTGCCGGCGCATCACATCGCATCTCCCGTGCACAAAAGCTTCGTTCTGATTGGTGCGTTCTTTCTCAATTTTTAACTTGGTGCCCGCCATATTTTCGAGAATAAATACAGGTCGAAAATCGTTGTTCGACAGAACATCGAGGAGGACCATCCACTGCAGAACAAGTATATACAGCCTAGCAACACCCGGAACAACTACACAAGGCACTACAATTTGCTCGTGAGGAAATAGGAGGGATCCGGCCAACTATATAAACAAACGGACTTCTTAGTTTCACTTCACCATTCCGAACTGGAAAAGTGCCTCGCTAGCCCGCTGCCGACCCGGACTTCTATTTCTTCCGCAGACTACAAAACAAGTTCGATGTTACATAACCTTTACATCTCTGTTTCTAATAAATCACATATACTCTTTATACGGAACATCACCATCCACCATATAATAAATACAATATGGTCATATCGATTTATCAGGACAAAAACATCGATGCTCGTTTGCTACCTTTAGTCACCAAGTCAAACCAACATTGGTCCAACCCCTGTTGGTAGATACCCACTTAACTCACCCCTACCCTTATACTAAATAGGGGTAGTCTGACGTCACGAGCGTGTCGCTGTGGGAAGCGTGCTGGATTTTCATTATGCTGGTACTGTACTGTATTAGCGATTGTGTGTGTGTGAAGCAGATTTCAATTGCACTTTAACTCAACCACCCCTTATCTAGAACTCCCGTGCGAATATTTTTTGTCTCCTCGTATAACCATAAATTATTACTTAACAATTATTGATAATATAAATTCTAAAACAGTACTTTTTCATAAAATAGCACCGTTTTCAAAAAAATGTGAGGTCTTTGAGATAAGACCCAGAAATAGGATTTTGAAATGACAGTCATTCCCAACTTATCTATAAACAAATGATTTTAACATCTTTAATGGAAATTATAAGTTTATTAATGTTTTCAGTTGCCTATTTTATTTATTTTATTTTTATTCCAGGCGGATTTATATTTTCCTGGTAGCTCTAAAATCTAATTACCATTTAGTGCTCTAAGAAACGCAGGGCCTACAACTACGTAATCAGTCCTACCTGTGAGGCACTGTTAATTTATGAGTTTATGTGTCTTATTAGTTTATAATTCGTATTTCAAAAATAAATTTTTGAATTAAAATTTTTTTATAACATTTTTTTATACAAAATATTAGTATAGTTCCAAGCGAGGCAGTAGGCCTAAATATGGTAAAATACTTAAACCGAAAACGGTAGAAAAAATGTTCTAATTTTTTTTCGTGCTTTATAAAATATTACATTAAATACATTTATAAATGTGTATACAAGTCTACAATAAATGAATTAATTCTAGTATTGCTGCGACCTATTGTGCCCTCTTATTATGTACCGTACATTCCTGAGATGTTCAGTTACGGCATCCAGGCTTAGTCTCTTCATAAAGTCTAGAATATGGAGTTGATTCAAGGTAGGTAAGTATACCACTTCTAATTGGTGCCTTACCAATTCATTGTTGAGGTACTTACTGATGCTTGCTCTGCTAATTGCCTTTCAATTCACCCCGTACTCTTGATCCATATTAGAGAGGTTGTGCCCGTTTTGGCTAGCTTTTTGTTGTGCGGTGAGTTCCCGCCCATTCTTCATTTACATTTACGTTCTTACCCATGGGAACATCAGCTACATTGCTCCCAATGTTGCCAGGTATCCCAGGGCTACGTTTGATGCACCATTAGGCCGGTGCATACACTCCATCAGCACTGGTCGTTTTACACTTGGAGTAGGCCAGGTTATGTAGTGTGTGTGTGTGTGTGTGTGTGTGTGTGTGTGTGTGTGTGTGTGTGTGTGTGTGTGTGTGTGTGTGTGTGTGTGTGTGTGTGTGTGTGTGTGTGTGTGTGTGTGTGTGTGTGTGTGCGTGCGTGCGTGCGTGCGCGCGCGCGCGCGCTCGTTTTGAGTATACGAATGAGAGTAGTAAGAGCTAGAGGTACGGTGAAATCGCAAAACCCATCAGCTAGCTCCGCCAGAACCCAAAACCAACCTTAAATACAAAAAATCGGAGGAAAGCAAAATAAAAAAAAAACATTCGATTTGTTTTCTTAAAAGCTTTAATTTTATTCTTGCTTTTTTTTGATACTTTTTCGAATAATTTAAAAACAAACATTATTTCATTGAACAGCTGTCAGGTTATGTTGTAAAAAACTAGCTATGTTGATTTGTCGTGTTTTCGAACAAATTATCGTAATTAAAATAAAAAATAAAAATAAACCATAATACATAATTTTAATTTTTGGTTCAGTAACAGAAATTTCGTTTTTTTAACGGTTGAACGTGTTTTGCTGTGTAATGAATTTGTTCAACCTATTACTAAAATTAATTTTTGTACCAAGTTAAAATCAGATCGGACCAAAATTGCTAAAGAATGGTACTGAGCCTGGGTTTTTACCAAGCTCTAATAGCACATTGCCCAGTGGGAATTCGATAATAAAATAATAGGCCTACAACTTGACGTATTGTATAATACAAGCAACCCGCATGACTGTGAATCACGTGACCCTCATACAAGACATATGCTGCTACCCTTCAATTAAAGCCGTATTTACCTCTTGATTGTCGGAACCCCCTTGCGTGACGGCGCATCTCTTGCGTGACTTTTAAAAAACAGACTGTTTATTCAGTGCGAAAATTCCATTCGGCTTAGAATTTATTACCATTTAAAAATATTTTGTAATTAATGTTTTCTTTCATTCAGCGTACATAGATTGAATCCTTGAGTCACATAGATTTTACATAGAACCTCATGATAAAATTAAGAAGACAGAATGATAAAACGCACATAGTACCAAAACCAGATATCAGAGCACTCTGAACTCGTTTTTTCTATTAAATGCCCATCCTTGAGTTAGTTGAATCTATAAATTGCTGTAGTAGCATGAATTTATCTTACACTCATTGTAATGTATAATTAATATCATTAATCATTTATACATTAACAAATAATCTAATTGTAGCCTCAACGGCTAAGCTAAACGTATATAGCCTAGGCCTACTTCATTTCCCTTCAGATAGGTAGCGTACTTCATTTTCAGTCACACAATTTCCTATTCAGTGAGATCTCTGCTTATTATACACAGACTGAAGGGTTAAAAGTGCTTATTGTTTCACTGTACGAGTATAAAGAAAGTTGTGGGATAGTGAAACAAACCGATACTAAAATTTTGATGATTTACTAGTTTTCACATCCACTAAACTTAAATGTTTCTTTTTTACTTGGATGTGTGTGTGTGTGTGTGTGTGTGTGTGTGTGTGTGTGTGTGTGTGTGTGTGTGTGTGTGTGTGTGTGTGTGTGTGTGTGTGTGTGTGTGTGTGTGTGTGTGTGTGTGTGTGTGTGTGTGTGTGTGTGTGTGTGTGTGTGTGTGTGTGTGTGTGTGTGTGTGTGTGTGTGTGTGTGTGTGTGTGTGTGTGTGTGTGTGTGTGTGTGTGTGTTAGTTCCACTACAAACTGTTCCACTACAAACTGTTCCACTACATTTTAACCTTTTATTTTAAATAGGTATTCAAGTTTTCATTAATTTATTTGTGTCATTAATAATTCACAATTACTACTAAAATATTTCATGTATTAATAAAACATGTTCCATTAACACTAATTGAATCTTAAAGATTATTTTTATTTATTGTGGTATTAAATTTCTTAAAAAGTAAAAAAAAATACAACCAGCTTATGTAAAATATCTTAAATACTTTCCTACCCAAAGTATCCCTTTTGCCCTCTGGGGGGACTGTAGGGTTCCATAAAAGGCGAAGGCACTGATGGAAACCACTGAGTGTACACTAATGTAGCTAGGCTGGAAGTACAAA
Organism: Callitettix versicolor; assembly: GCA_022606455.1. Taxonomy (NCBI): domain Eukaryota; kingdom Metazoa; phylum Arthropoda; class Insecta; order Hemiptera; family Cercopidae; genus Callitettix; species Callitettix versicolor. The sequence goes on along the minus strand of CM040185.1, from coordinate 53,119,262 downwards.
CACAATTGTTTTAATGATTTAAATTTATATCTTTTTTGCTAATGAAGTGTTTAGCCATTCCTCAAAAGTAAAAAATTATATAAAGTTTATAACAATACTAAATTATAACATTTTCTACTACATATTCTGTTCAGAATGCAATTATCACAAGTAGTAAATATCTACAATTACTAATTTTATGAATATGTGATTGCTTACCTTCCACAGAATTATCATGGACTAAACCTTGAATCCATGACTAGATTCACACAGACCTGTACAGAAATAAAATTTGGTAAGTATATCAAACATATTGGTACTTGCAGTAGCCATTCAGTTCATTCAATTTGAATTAATTAAACTGAGGAATAACTAATTTCACTTCCTCTCCAATTATTTCATGAAGTCGATAATGTAGATTTGATTTTTAAGAAATGATTGTAAGCATTATAAATTGTTTTCTAGAAAAAAACTTCTATATCGACCAAGTAAAGAAGGTCTTCCTTATGGAATATTGTTGTGAAATATACAAATGAAAACAAGGACTAGTAAGGAATGGTGGAATTTAGGTGTTATACAGCAGCAAATCAGAACTGTCCAGGTATTATCCAGAAATCAAGGCGATAACTAGGCAAACTGATTCTTCAGGAGTGGCCAATCATCTTCAGAAAACAATGCGCTCATTACTTCTAATTACCAGCTGATCAAAAACTCTTAGCTTTGCCTTGATCCAAAACTCTTTGACCACAAATCTCAACAGTCTTTGGTTTTATAGCTTTTCTTCTGTCAACAGTAACCTGATGAACATATGGATTTCTGTGTTAATAGTTTTGCATTAACATAGAATGGAGAAATCTCCTATTCTGGCCCAGATACATAGAGCTACAACTCCCTGCTGGGAAAGAACTGAATAAAAGGCAGAAAGATAAAAAAAATTGTTTTGAATTTTGTTACCATCGTCCTGAGACAGCCATTAGTCTTTAGTTCAGCTAAGAAATGTATTGTACAAGTTTAGGAACATGTCTAATAAAGATAAAACTTACTTGGTATGTTTTCGTATGCCATACCACACATCTAAGTGTTTTTGTATCTAAGTGTTTTGTATCGTTTCTTGCTCATTACAAAAAAAAAAAACAACAAATGAAACAAATTTTTTTACGGTACGGTACAGAAAACTTTTTATGCTTCAGTAGTTATAAATATTTGTAGGATGTCACTTAATTTTGGAAGTTTTGTACAAGAAGTGAATATAAACTACTGAATGGAAGTTCAGGACAAGAAAGATATTTGCTTAATTGAAAACATTAATGATGGTGATATTAAAACAAAAATAATATTTGAACTTATAGAAATCGTCCTACAATTCATCATCTAATGTGTCACAGTCTGTATACTTAATAATGCAC